>APFE030661340.1:100215-196916 GCA_000404065.3 Pinus taeda | reverse complement strand
GGGTTCTGGCTCAGGGTCAGAACATGTATCTGATTCGGAAGCCTTCAACTCAGCCACCAATGACTGTTTGGTCCGACACTCACTTGTGTTATGAGTGGGACTCTTGTGGAACTCACACCACTTTCCTGTGTCCTTCTTCGGCTTTGTGGTGTTGTTATTTTCTTATGGCTTCGACGGGTTGTCTTGGGTCACCCCGCCTTGGTTTTGTCCTTTGGGCTTCGGATTTGTAGATCCAAAGTCTCGCTTCTTCTGTTTTAACTTCTGCTCGATTTTGACAGCGTATCGGTATGCTGTGCCGAGTGAGGAGATGTCCAAGAACTCCATCTCTTCCTAGATGTATCTATGTAGGCAGCCGCGGTATTTGAGCACCAGATGTCGCTCAAAATCTTTGATACCCAACTGCGTGCGAAGGGTGTGAAAGATGTTTGTGAACTCAGGCACATCTTGGTCCCGTCCCTGCCGCAGTGTGGTCCATCTGATGTATTTGTCATCATAGCTTTTGACAGGGTAGTACTGCTCCTTGATGGCATCCTGGAAGTCATTCCAAGTGGGTACGGCTGAAAATAATGAGCCGTACTTTCATCCTTCTGCTCGCAGTAGGTTTCCCACCAGTCCTTGACGTGGGGGGCTGCTTTGAGAAGAGCGAAAACAATCTTTTCCCGACTTGAAAATTCATGAACAGAGAAATACCCATCTAGCAGATTAACCATTTATCTACGGCATCTGCGTCTATTTTACCCTCGAAGATGGGGATTTCAAAATTAACTTGTACCTTAAAGGGCGTGGTGTTTCCAGAGTCACTGCTGGAAGCCGATGCGTCACCTCTAGGTAGCCGCTGAAGGATCTGCGCAAAACTGTCCATCATTGCATTCCGTTGTCGCTCGAGGGCTTCTTCAAGCAAGATTTTGATAGGATCTCCTGCTCCCTCATCTTTCTTCTCATCCGCCATTGGAGGCGGTCGGGATTTTCGAGGCTGGTCTTGCAAAGGTTCGACCAGTTCAAGCCCTAACTCCTTATATCCTGACCTCGTTGGGGACATGCAAAGAAAAACCGAGAAAAAGCAGACCGCTCTGATACCACTGATCCGGATTTAAACAGGAACGCAAATAGATTACAGAGATAACCATAAATACAGAGATGCGATACCCATAAATAAAGAGATGCAGCGGAAATAACACTTCATTTCATTAATGGAAAATACCGAAATATGCTTACAACCAGAATTGGAAATAAACCAGCTAGGACGATGGTAGCTTATCTCTGAGAAGAGATGTGTGGCTACATGTCTCTGAACTGTTCCGAACTTTATTATTACAATGAGGCTCGAAGGCCTATTTATTATTGAGAAACAATGGAAAACCCTTTCACAAAATTCCAAAAACACCCTTAGAAGATGAAAACGCCAAATTGTGGGGACCCCGTTTTGGGTAAATTTGTTTACATCAATTTCCCGGGGTCGTAACTTTGGCATACATCTCCGTTTGACGCGTACAATAGCTCATTAGAAAGATCTATTCGAGAACTATCATTGTTGGAACGGAAACACTGGTCCCGTGTTGCCCCTGGATTCTCAAAAAATGTTGTTTAGGGCCTCAAAACGGCTCCGGAAGTTCAGGACCGGAAAAACTGCTAAAAATAGTAAGTTGTGCTACAATTAAGGAAACTGAAAATGCTGAAAGAGACAATTGTGGGGGTCCAAATGGGATAGGTGGGTGGCCACCAACATCCCCCTGGATCATGCGAAGGCAAAAGATGGAACAAATAAGGAGTTACATGTGCTGAAGCAACAAGTCAGGAAGAACATGAAGCTACAAAGACAACCCAATGAGTTGCAGCAGGAACAGGAACAACAATGGGTGCAACATGCACTCACGGATGAAACTGTGCCAGTACGAGTTAAGGATCCATCCCAATAGTTGATACAGAGCAAAAATAGTGAGAAGTTTTGTTGATCGCATGCAAAGGATCCAACAACATGCATGTCATTGAGCGTACGCATGCAATCCAACCCTTTCAACACACTCATCAAGGCGATGTGAATGCAATCCTACTAGGGCTAAACATGCACTTCAGAAAGTTGATGTGAATGACCACCAATACACACTTGAAGATGAGCATGGACACTATGCATGAGTGTGTTTCTAGTTCAACTGTACCCAAGAAGACCATGCACATGTTAGCAGACGAGTTGGATGAAGGGGCCGAACCAATGCACTGTTTAAAACTGAGGAAAGAATTCACTTCTGCAAGATGTCACCATGAGGTGCATGCACACCATCACGAATGACCAAGCTTGGTACCAGCTCACCAGCTTCACCATCACAAGCATGTCAAAGAGCTGGTCTCACCACATCGGACCGAGTGTTAGTGATGTCTTGCAAGGCTTTCTCAAGCCATGTTCTCTCACATGAGTACATGTGCATTGTAATGTTGAGTCATGTCAAGTGTAAGTCAAGTGTCAACATTTGGAGGTAACAGTCATAGAGTAGGTGAAGGGTTATGAGGGTATTCAAAATTTCACAAAGGGGAATATCAAGGGTCACCCCACCCTTTGCTATAAATAGTCCCTCATAACTCATTGTATAGGCTTTTGGTAAGCCAAGCTCCTACTAAGACTATCTTGAAGAAGACTTGGATAGTATTGTAACCGCCTTGGGTTCTCCACTACACGGAGCTAGTATATCTCTTTGGAGGAGTAGGTGTATGTGGCTGTAACGTTCCACTAATGGGGCTAGCAGGTTTACATGGTGTATTGTATGATTGTGAATTACACTTCTTTAATAATAAGAGCCAACACATTTTCATGCATATGTTGTTATTATAGTTGGACTATTTTGGTTGCCTTAATGATATATGCTGTATAACTTACGTACTTGTATATGAACTAATTTGTATGAAATTATATGAATCTTGTTGTTAATGTGTTGCATATGTTGTTAATGCTATCATTGTCTGTGTCGACTAATCTGCTGGAAGTTGTGCATGTCTTTTGTGTTGTGTGTTCCTAGCCGAGTTGGGATTGATCCCTTTCAACCTAGAACTCACCTTCACCTTCCCCTCCCTTGAAGTGTTGGAACCTCTCATACTCATTCCTTGACGCACTGCATCAGTCCCACCCTTTCTACTGATAGAGTTATCTTACTTGCCTCTGTGCGACATTGCAGTCAAGGCATTACCTTACGACCCACTGCTGGGACTCCTACACCAAACACTCTGAGGTCTAATTGGGACTTATTACTGAGGAGATCCCCTTGACATGTTGGCGGGTCCAGCACCGTCAACAGTTTTCCACTCGCTTCACATGGGCACAATGTTATATTGGTTGTAGTTGATAAATTGATCAAAGGTTCCCATTTCATCCCCATAAGAGACACCTACAATGTTACTAATGTGGCATGAGGTTTTATAAGAGAATTTATTTGGTTACATGGCTTACCCACAAAGATTAATTATGATAGAGACTCATGCTTTACATCTAGGTTTTGGACACGTTTGTAGTCAGTGTTGGGGACTGAATTAAACCTGAGCACTGCATATCATCCAAAAAAAGATAATAAAAATGAAAGAATAAATTGGGTTATGGAAGATATGCTTAGAATGTATGTCATGGATAATTAGACTCAATGGGAAATGTACTTACCATTGGTATATTTTTCCTATAATAACGGTTGTCACAATTCAATCGAGATGCATCCTTATCAAGATTTATATGGGATGCCATGTAGGACACCATTGAGTTGGGAAAATTTGGAGGACCGAGTAATAGTTGGGCCAGAATTGGTGCAAGAAATGGAGGAATAGGTAAGACATATTTGACAAAGGTTAAAGGAAGAATAATATAGATAGAAAAGTTATGCCGATGCACATAGTTATGATCGAACTTATGAAGTAGGAGACCAATTGTTTATTCATATTTGACCCAACAAAAGCACTATTTGGTTTGTGAAAGGGAAGAAGCTATCCCTTTGGTTTATAGGACCTTTTAGAATCAAGGAGAGGATTGGACCAATTTCCTATCGTCTTATACGTCCACCCCATTTGCATAAAACGAATGATGTTTTTCATGTATCTATTTAACGACATTATGTTTTTGATGAATATCACAATTGGATTGGAGGGAATTGCAGGTCTAGGATGTGGGAACCGTAATGGTTGAACCATTACGCATATTGGACCATAGGGTTCAATAGATTATATGTTACATGATGAACCATGTTAAGGTCTAGTGGGACAAGTATAATCAGGATTTGCTTCTTGGGAGGATTCATAGACTATACATTGTGACTGCCGCTCACTTTTTGAGCATCTGTGATGCCCATTTTGACTTAGAGAACTACCTATGCTAAGGCTCTATTTGTAGTTTCATGTTGTTTTATTTATGAATGCAATGTAATATTGACACATTTTAGTCTAAAAGATGAAACTACTTATAGAAACCATTTGATGGATTAGGTATTGTTGATTAAAATATTTGATGTATGATTTACCTTCATTATGACTTACTTGGTTATGATTTATCTAGTGTATGACTTATCAGAGTTATTTTTGTTTGATGTATGGCTTAAGGTGATATGGATTATATAATGAATGACTTATCGAAGTGATGATTTATCTAATGTAAGATTTACTTCTAGCATGTTGTTTTGAATTACAAAATTGTCACGTGGATACTATAATTAGTAACATGGTGATTAAGATCACTTATATATATATATATTTTGTTGTTATGTATAAGCATGAATGAGAACTAAGATGCAGATTGGGAAGAACTGTATGATAACCAAGATCTATACTTTAGATTAGGGAATGTTGAGACATCCAATGAGGAATGTTATGATGTACATTTTTCTATTACATTTTGTATCTACTTGATATGCACTATTATGCTAAGGGTAAAGTGTAAATGACAAATGACATGACTGCCTAACTGGATTATTCGATGAAAAGCATCCAACTAGCATTGTAATGTGGTCCAAATTAGGTGTTGACCTTAGTTTTGAGGAGGGGTTGAGGCATTTCCCACCATGTAACCTCGAAGCTTGGAATCATGGAAGGGCAGTGATAGGCACGCTCACCTAGACATGTGATGAGGATTGTTAGTTTCCTGTTGGGGAAGTTAGGTCGATATAGTCGGTGTTCCACCATATTGGTTCTATCAGCGGTTAGATAGGGTATAGATGATTCCATAGTATATTGCAGCAGAGGATGGATAGGATGAGATAGGAAGTAGGTTAGGGAGGATAAGAGGTTATAGGTTAGTTGGAGACTCTTGATGGGAAGTGGCATACTTGCTTGAATTACTTAATTTGACTACTATATCTCTCTCTATTTTGTTATGCTTTAATGTCAAACTTCTTTCAAACTCCTTGTGTACTTTTCACTTGAGACAAATTTTTCTAAAGGTGGGGTGTATGCAATGTCATACTTGATCCTATAATGCTAATTTTGATTAGTGTTTAATTGACCTAAAATTATTGACTTATATTATTAAGTTATATTGGTATACCTACACATGTGAATCTGTAATTTTATTTTACTGAAATGACTTTTTGTTATCTTTTATTATTTAATTATTAATCAATTCCCAAGGTTTTCCAAGTTGTCTTCTCCAATTTAATTTTGAATTAAATATTAGTTTTTCCATTTCCAAGTTGTCTTCTCAAATTTATTTTGTGATAAGATATGCAAATGAAATTCAAGGTCATTAAATTAAAAGGATGGGGGAGGGGGGTATTCATGGCATTAATGGTAGGTGGTTAAGGTGGATGATAGGAAGAGACATAAAGGGAAGGGGGAAGATCCTTGTTCTTTATTTTGGTATTGGAGGATTTTATTCTAGGAGGAGGAATGTGGAGAAGGAGAAGGGAGAGACTTGAGAGAAAAATGAGAGAACTCAAACTTGGATCTATTGGAGAGTGTTGGTTTTAACTTAGACACACAACAACTAGGTTCACTTAGGCTCGAAGGGCTAGGGAACCTGTGGAGGTTCCCTGGGTTAGGAAATCATTCGTAATTGGATGGGAAGTAAATTTAATTAGGTAGCCCAGAAGGAGCATCCTAATGGAGTCAGGAGCATCCCGACCAAGCCACTGGAACATGTATTCTTCCATTTCTTGTTTTATTTATGTAAATTACTGCAAATGAAGTTTCTTACATGTTTAATATGTTGTAAATCAAAATGTACTTGTATTTTATTATTATCAAATAAATGTCGAGTTATAAATGTAGAAATTCCTTGTAGATTCAAACTGCTTATGTAATATGCTAAAACAAAATACTTGAATCTACTCTACTCATTAGTGAAAACAATTAATCGATTGAGAAATCACAACATAAACACGAGACCAGATTCAATCACATATGCTTAGATATTTATCTAAGGGGAAAGAAATTGTTCAAAATCCCTTCCTATATGTATTGCATTAGTCAGAAAATAGAGAAAAAATACAATGCTTGTTCAAGCCTGAACAATCTCTGCACAAGTATAATCTATCTCACTGCCTCACAAGCTTACTCTGGCCAGTACTTAACCAATTTTTTTGCCTGTCAAGCTCCTATTTCCTTGCGATGTTTCCTTGGGAATCAACCCCCTATTAATCAGGGAAATTCCCAATTAGAACTGTGCAATACTTGTAGGCCCTTCTTTGACTGCATACACCATCTGTACAACTCGAAAAATTATACATCTGATAGTACACTACTCTTGAACTCCAATCTCAATTGGGTAACTCGAAGTTCATGCATTCATGAGTTAATTATGGTTGATTTATTAGTTAACTGGTTTAACACTGAAGCTACACCACACTGCTAGACCTCCTACTAGTTCCTCCAATAGTTGGAACTAGTTTAATTGATTTCAACTCAGTTTAACTAAATTAACTTATTACAACTCAAATTAAACTCACCTTAGGCTCCTAAAATTTAGGAACCACTCTACATGACTCAATTTAGGCCCTCAAATCGAATTAACTGAGCCAACTAAGTGAAATTAACTTAGTTAACTCATTCTTGTTGTCTTGTGATGTGGAATTACAATTTTCTCCTAATTTAATTCAAGGTAAAATTAAATCAGGATTTTCTTGTTGCCATTTTCAACACTCCCGCTCAACAAGAAAAGGATTATCAGATATACCAATCCTATCTCTGTGGAACTCGAATTTTCCTCTTGAAAATCCCTTTGTCAAAATATTTGCATCATGTTCCTTTGTAGGAATGTAATCCAACAACATGATCCACCTTTGCGCACAATCTCGCAGATGGTGATACCAGATGTTGATATGCTTGGATCAATCACAAAAATTTGGATTTTTAGAGAGTTTGATACAACTTTGATTGTCACAGTAAATCACAGTAGGATCTGTCATCTGACCAAATAATCCAACAAGAATCTTCCTCATCCAGATAGCTTCACAAGCTTCTTGACTAGTAGCCATGTACTCAGATTTAATTGAACTAAATGCAACTGATATCTGCTGCCTATTGTACCAAGAAACTCTTATTGACCCAATAATGAAGACTCCTCCTGAAGTGATATTCTAATATGATGGATTACCTACCCAATTTTCATCTATGAAGCCTTGAAGCTTCACTCCCTCTATATTTCTATACCAAATACCATACAGTGTAGTGCCCTTGAGGTATCTCAACACATGTTTGGTTTCCTTCCAATACAGTTTGGTTGGATTAAACATTGCTCGACTAAGCTAGTTAACTGCATAATGCATGTATGGTCATGTGTTCACCAAATACATAAGTGAACCCGCAAGCTTCCTGGAAATAGTTTCCTCCACCTCCTCACCTGAAGTGGCATCCTCTTTCTCCAATTTCTTGCTAGAGGAGTGTCGATGGGTTTGATACTCTCCATGCAAAACTTCTTTAGTATCTCATTGGCATACTTTACCTTAGATACAAATAGTTCCCCATCTCCTTACCATATTTCCTGTTAGTGCCTATTAGTTATGTCAGTCACCGGTGATCAAATGTGCTTTTACCTAGCTATTTTTAGGGTTTCTGGTCAAACTTTTAGTTTCAAAAAGTTTTTCAATAAAAAATTGATCAGTGGTTAGGAAGGTTGGTCTATACTATTCCTTTCATTCTCATGGTCATAAGAAACTATCATGGTCAAGTCAAATCATTATTAGTAGATTCCCATAATTATTTTTCTCATAATTCACCTAATAAGCCTATGTTAGGTCACCACTAGGTCACTAGATGTAATTCCTGAAAATTGGTCTTTTTACCATTAAAACTCATGTTATGAGGAATAGTAGAGATGAGTTTGGTAACCAAGTTTTAAAGGTCATGTTTTTATTTCATTCTCTCAAATGAAATACCATCATAAGATCATAAAACTAAAGTGTCAAGTCCAAGTATAACTGTTATGCTGGGTCCACTATCATTTTGCAAAGGGAAAATCGATTTTCTCCACTTATAAAGGATCATCACTCACTCTCATTCACTCCTCATTTTCACATTTCACTTTCAAACACTCCATATCATCCAATGAAGGAATTTTTTTCATACCAAGAGAGTTTTTCATCCATAACTTGAGTTGTAAATTGTGCTATGCAAATAACTCTATTTCTGCCACACATATACCAGGCAGCTGCTCCATCATCTCTCTAAGGTTGTGAACCTCCTACAATGGTTTCCTCCATCATGTTAACATTTTTCTACTACTAATATAGGTTGGTGGTCTACCTTAAGGTTCAATCTTCTCTCATTTCTCTCAGCTATGCTTATTATGTCTCATGTCTACCTCCTAGGGTTTTTGAAATGAAGTTAGTAAGGTTTTCATCCTTTTCATGTCAAATTGTTACTAAAACTTATATCCATTTTCTTCTACACCATAATTTATCCTAAATACACCCTCCTAAACACCCTCATCAAACCCACTCCCAAAACACATCAATTTCACCTAAACCCTAGACATATTGCACCCTCTAAACCACATGACTGTGTTTTTCTTGTTTGGAAACCTTCCACTCACCCAAATCCTGTAATTCCACTTTCCCTTGCTTCCTAAACTCCCTCACTATCCCCCAAATTTTCTTGGAATTTTTCCATATCCCTATCCCCCTCATTTCCATAAACTCCCTCACAACTATTGAAAATCCCCTGTTTTCCCACAGTCAAAACCTTAGTTTCTATCCTAAGAGCTAAGTGTTGAGATGGAATCTCAAACCTCTAAACAAAGGAAGTATAGGGGAGGAAATTTCATCAGACATGAACCTACATCAACCTATGAGGTCTTATCATCTCCCTTCATTAGGAAATGATTTTATGATGCAGGTTGCCTTACATTTTGTTAGAGAGTTGAAGAATTGAAGTATCATGACCAATTGACTAGTGATTTTGCCAGCAAACTTAAAAAGGGAAAAGTGACCATAGAAGGAGTTTAATTCACTATTTCAAGGCAACTTATCTCCGCAGCTACAGGGTTCCAAACACTAGAGAAATATGGTTCAAAAGAGAAGACCTTGACCTTCAAAACTACAAGATGTACCCAAAGGCACAATACAAACTAGCTCGAACATGTATTTTTCCATTTAGACATTTGTTGGAAAGGTATACCCCTCTAATCAAAATTATCGTGAAGTATTTCACATGTGAAGGTAGGTATTCAAGGCTATATAAGTACCACATGAAACTTTTGATGCATTTCATCAGTGTACAACAAATCAATTTGTCTTATTACTTGTACAAAAGTATGATTAAAATGGCAGAAAAGGTACAAAATCTGGGAGATAATCACCATACTAGTTTGTTTCATCATGGCTTAGTCAAAGTGATGGTTTGTCATAAGTTAGCACAAGCAAATCTCTCTTGGGACCATTTTTCAAGTTTAGGTTTTCCTCCATCTTCTTCCACTATGTCTAGTGATGAAACAATACCTTCAAGCTCACTAGTGCAGCAAGAGGTTACTTCTTCAAGCAAAAAAACCAAGAAGAAAGATAGGCCATAAGTGTCTCAGACATATTCCAGAGGTGATAGGCTTGTGTTTTCTCAAGGGATTGTTGAAAGGGTCAAGCCTACAACAAGTAAATAGATAGTCTTCTCACAACATGATGAGTCCTCTCATCCGGGTACAAATGTGTCAGCTATGGAGAAAGGATATGAGGGAAAAATTGAAGATCATATCATAAGGGATAAGGAGGTTGATATTAAGATATTGGAAGGAAAATTAGTAGAGGAAAATGTTCTAATAGCATGCTTACAATAAGAGAATATGCAATTGAAAGTGAACCAAATGATTCAAGATAAACAAGCATCTATTTCAAAGAAGGAAGATGTAAAGGGAAAATCATTGGCTGAAATGAAAGTGTCAAAAGGTAAAGGAAAACAAAGTACATCAGGGAGACCAAGAACTAGAGCATCTAAGAGAGCCCTTGAGCTACAAAGAGAAGTTTCTACACCAAAAGAACAGATTATGGTAGATGACCTAATCATTAGAGAAATCAATGAAGATAGGATATATTGGCTTGATAAGGTAAATGGACACTTGGAGAAGCTCCTTAAGAAGGAAAATAGGGACAATAACTTGTAGAGGAATATGGCTATGCATTACTACAAAAGAAACAAAGTATCTCAAGTCAGAATCAAGCATTTGAAGAGCAAACTCAAGGAAAACCTAACTGGTCAAAAGGAAAAGGAGAAGCTTGATTTACTTGCTGAGGCCTCCATCATGGCATATCATATCATACTATACCTTCACTCAGCAATTTTGAGAAGATTTGGATAATTTTTTGTCATTTTCAAAATTTTGGTGATTTTTGACTATTTTTAAAACACAGTGAAAGCTATAAGCACAATGCCTTGGCGCTACACTTTCATCTCAGAGCCCCAAATGCCAAAAAATTTACATCCCTGGATAGATATTTCCCTAAGGATCTTAGATATCTACTTTTTGAAGCATGTCAACAAACTAGTTAGGAGAAAAAGCCAAAAAAATAGGTGAAAAAGTCACTTTCTGCCACTATTCTGGAGTAGGCGCTGCGCTTATAGAGTCACCTCGGGAGAATCAATTTTTGAATGTCTTCCCATGGGGAATTTCCAAAAATGAAAGTTTTTCTAGAAATTAGACAGAAAATGTTAGCTGATCATTCTCTCACTTTTCAAATTTGACTTCTGGAAGGCTTCCAAAATCTGCTTGCAAGATGGCGCTATGCTTATAGCAGAATGCGCTACGCTTATACCTGTAGCTATCTTTTTCAGTTAATTTTCACGAGATCTTGGTTTTATGATGTAATTCTGATATTTTAAAGATTTGATGATGTAATTATTGAATTATTAGCATGATAGGTTGTTTTTGTGCTTAATTAGGCCTCATAAATGAAGCAAAACTCAAATCAAAGTCTAAGAGAAGAGTTTGTGTTTGACCTTCTCACTCTCTCTTGTTGGTTGAGAAATTCTTGGGAACTATTCCACCACTTAGGGATTCGACCCCTGAAGATGGGGAAATGGTTGGTTTAATTCTATATGTATGATTTCTCATTCACTGAGAAGGGTTGGACTTTTGTGGAGAGACATGTACCTTATGTTTTCATATAGCTAATCTAATCAAGGAGCAGTTGCAACTCTTTTTCAGGAATATGTGCTCAATGAGTCTGTGGTGTTGTTTTCCTTTCCTATCATTTTCTTATTGATGAATTCATCTCTCTTAACATGCTTTTCTTTCTTCTTACGGTTTTCCTTACAGTCATATAGGCATAGTTCTTAGATTCAAAGCTCTATTTATGTATCTCTTCTTTTAGATTAATGAATTCATGATAATACATGCTCATTATGATTTATTAAAATTTCATACCTATACTACATTGACTAAATCTTAAGTTTACCACAACACATTGTTATCTAGCTCCTTTTCATGCCTACTACTGCAAACTTGATACATTGACCTAATTACTTGCTCTCGTTCCTGGTCCAATAACCTAAAAACCTTAAATTTCTAAACATTCAAACAGAACCTATACATCTAGCCTAAAATCCATGTCTTTTCTAGCTATTCATTGAGAAATCCTCAGAGAGATCCCTCTCTGGTCAATAGGGCTAGCTACTAAACTAAAAGTGGTTCGTGTTTACCTCTTTCGATCTCCTCCTTAGCCCGGGATATTATAGGGGATAACACTTCCAAACCAAGGAAATAAGGCATGAGTCCCATGTCCTTCATCTCGAATTCTCTTGCAAGATCCTCTTTGCAAGACTTGATCAACTTCTCATCACCGATTAAAATGAAATCTTTGACACATAATACTATAATCAATAATTTACCTTCAACAATAATATGGTAAAGCTTTACATCTGCTTCGCTTTCGGTGAAGCCCATATTAGGGGAATTTTGAGGTCTAAAATGGGCCTCCTAAGAAAAATGTACAACCAAAGTAAACTTTACAAGAACAAATAGGATTCAAGTTGATGATGTCAACCATGGGGGATGATTCACCATTTTTGGAGTAAAAAAGTAAAAAGATTAAAAATAATAAAATAATAAAACTACTTTATCAACTCGTATTTTCAATTTATCTCCCTAAGCTTTTACTCAAATTTCGAGTGGGAGTACTTGTTGGATGCAATATTTAATTCCTCATCTAAGGAGTACCCATGTTGCATACGTTCGATGGACCTTGCTACATGAAAACTGAGAAATACATGAAAAAACATGATTACAACAATAATTTTCATGTATTTCTCATTTTTCATGTAGCAGCATCCATCAAAAGTATGAAACATCGGTACTCGGATGAGGAATCAAATTTTGCATCAAATGAGTTTTTCCGCTTGAAATTTGAGTGAACCTGTAGGGAGATAAGTTGAAAATACGAGTTGAAAAATAGTTATTTCCTTTTTCCCTCTAAAATTTGATGATGCAATCTAATCTTATTTCATTATTTCCACTATTATTTTATAACTTCCTTAGGAGTGCCATTTTAGATGACAAATTTCCCCTAATGACCTGGTGAAATAGTTTTCAATCCTGGTGTACCAAGCAAGGGGTGCTTGTTTCAATCCATACAACTCTTTCTTGAGTATGCACACATGTGACTCTTTGTAGAAGGTCTCAAATCCTTCGAGCTACTCAATGTACACTTCCTCCTCAATCACTCCATTGAGGACTGGTGACTTCACATCCATCTGGTGGATCTTCTGCTCCATCTGTCCTACCAGTGCTAGAATTGATTTGATAGAAGAGTACCTTTCTACTGGAGAAAACGTCTCCTCGTAATCAATTCCCTCCACCTAAGAGAACCCCTTGGCCACAAATTTGGCCTTATGTTTCTCAATGTTTTCGTCTGCTTCTTGCTTCACCTTGTAGATCCACCTCGAACACACCATTGAATTGTTCTTAGAATTTGGGTCAACTTCCCAAACACCTTTTCTGACTATGGAATCATATTCCTCTACCATGGCATCAACTCATATTGGGTTTTTCATTTCTTCCTTGAATGAGGATGGTTCTGTCTCAACTAGCTCACTCATCAGAGCCATGTGCCTAGTGCATCGATCTCGTGACCTCCTCTTCCTACATTATGATGTGGGTACTCTCGCATTCTCCCTAGCATCATGCAATACTATGTCAGATTCCCTGGTGTGCTTCCTTTGATCTATGGATGTAACTGCATGAGTGGGTGCTCGCACTCTCTGCTCCTCTACTTGTGGTTGCTCCATAATATCTTGAGTTTCTTCCTTTGGATCCAAAAGTTGCTCATCTTCATGTAACTTAAGCTCCCTCTCCATGAAACATATCATGGCCTTCTCTTAATCGAAATTCACATCTTTACGAACAATTTTCATCCTGTGAGATGGAAGGTACACCCAATAGTTGTGAGGTGTATTATTGTACCCCAAAAATATGCCCAACTCAGCTGTCGACTCTAGATTTTTTCCTTGCATCCTTGGAAACATGACAATAAACTAATGAATCAAAGATCCTAGAGTGTGACATTTGTTTTCTTCCCCAAAAATCTTCTTCTGGTGTACTCATCCCAAGATCCGATGAGGATTCCTGTTCTGCAAATATACTGTTATGTTGGATGCTTCAGCCCACAAGTGCAATGGTAGGCCCTGATCATGAAACATCTTTGGTGAATCTCCAAAAATACTTATGTTCTTCCTCTCATCCACCCCATTCTGTTGTGGGTTATAAGGTTCTATTAACTCCCATCGAATTCCTTTTGTTGCACAAAATTTCTTGAACTCATTTGACACATATTCACCACCGTTATCACTCCTAAGCACCTTCACTTTCTTGCCAGTGTCTTTCTCAACAAGTGCTTTAAATTCACAAAATTTGGAGAATGTTTGGTCTTTCTTATACATTAATAAAATCCAACACTTACGTAAGAAATAATCTACAAATATAACATAATACCTATTCTTGGTCATGGAGGTTGTCAAGAAAGGTCCACACACATCTAAGTGAAATCTTTCAAGGATTACTTGAGCTCTATTGTCCTTGTCACGAAAGGTGGCTTTGGTGTACTTCCCTAGTGTACACCCTTTGCATGTATCTCGCTAATATATTCACCCTTGGGAAGTCCCGTAGAAATCTGTTGCATGATCTTCAAAGATCCATGGTGAAAAAGGCCAAGTCTCCTATGCTGTAATTCACTGATGTCTCAGCTTTGCACCTTTCTTGCTTTCATGCTAAAATACGCACAATATTCTACATCCAATTTGTAGAGTTCTTCACCCAAACATTGATCCTCTTCACTTGTCCCATGGATATATGTGTAAGGAAAGCATTTCCTTTTCTAACTATCACATCGTAGCCATGATATTCCAACATAGCAACTAAAAATAAATTCTTTTTTCAGACCGAAACATAGATGACATGTTTTATGTAAGAGGAGAACCAGTCTCCCTTTGAAAATTGATTGTAGTGATACCAGTCACTCTAGACCTTCCATCATCTCCCATATCGATGTGCATCTGGAGGTTCTTCTCCTCCAAGTCACAAAAGAATTATTTATTGCTTGTCATATGCAACGAGGATCCACTATCTAGATACCACACACTACCCATCACCGATGTCACCATGCATGCAATGAGTGTGAAATCCAACTCGAATTGTGAAGCTAGAGCTTCACTTGCCACTCCTCTTAAGGGCTCCTTGTCGGCCTTCTTGTGCAGACACTTCGTGGCATAGTGCCCCAACTCATGACAGTGAAATAATTTAATCTTTGACAAGTCTTTCTTCTTTCCTTCCTGACCAAAATATCCTTTAGATTGGGATTTCTTCCCTTTCCCTTTATTTTCCTTTCTAGCCAAGGCACAGTTCTCCTCATCCTCAACCTTTTACGAAGTTCCATACCTGTTTCTCCACTTGATCTTTTCATGCATGAGATAGGACCATAATCGTTCCCAGCTTGGTAGTTTGTCTCTACCATTCATAGAATCGTGACAACTATACCATATCTTGGGAAGACCCAACAGAGTTAGGGCTACCATAACTTATTTTAGAATAGTAATACCAACCCCGACAAGTTCATCATGACATTATGTGAATTTGCTCAAGAATTGCGGAATTGATTCAACTTTATGCATTTTGATGCTACGAAGCTTATCCTTCAGTGCCAACTTGTTGTGGTCACTATTGTTATCAAACAAGTTGATCAATGTTTTCCACATCACGAATGGAGTTTCTTTCCCATGGAGATTCGAGACAATATGATCTTGAACTCCCTCTAGTATGATCTTCTTCACTTTAGCTACATCCTTCTTCCACTGAGAGAGATCTTGGTCATCAGTTGTTGGGGGTTTAACTACATCTATTTTGATGTAATCTATTAGCTCATTATCATCTAATACCGTCTCGATATGGATCTTCCATGCCACAAAATTTGTGGTTCCTTCCAAAGCATACTCGAGCCTCAGTTCGGTGGAAGTCATCTTCTCATTCCTGAAGAAAACTTGCAATATTGATCTTGTAATTCGAACCTCCTAAACAAACTTAGAATTCTATTATCTTCTATTGTGATTCCCACTATGATACCATGTAGACATTCCTTGTAGATTCCAACTGCTTATGTAATATGCTAAAACAAAATACTTGATTCTACTCTACTCATCAGCAGAAACAATTAATCGATCGAGAAATCACAACATAAACATGAGACAAGATTCAATCACATATGCTCAGATATTTATCTAAGGGGAAAGGAACTACTCAAAACCCCTTCCTATCCATATTTCATTAGTCATGAAATAGAGAAGAAATGCAATGCCTGTTCAAGCCTGAGCAATCTATGCACAAGTATAATCTATCTCACTACCTCACACGCTGACTTTGGCCAATACTTAGCCAATTTTGTTTCCTTCCAAGATCTTATTTCTTTGTGTTGTTTCCTTGGGAATTATCCCCTTATGAATTATGGAAATTCCCAATTATAATTACGCGATCCCTATAGGCCCTTCTCTGGCTGCATGCATCACCTGTACAACTCGAAAAATTATACAAGTGATAGTACATTACCCTTGAACTCTAATCTCAACTAGGTAACTCAAATTTCATGCATGCATGAGTTAATTATGGTAGATTTATCAGTTAATCGGTTGAACGCTGAAGTTTCACTCCACTGTTAGACCTCATACTAGTTCCTCCAACAGTTGGAACTAGTTTAACTAAATTTAACTGAATTAACTTATTACAACTCGAATTAAACTCACCTTGGGATCCTAAAATTTAGGAGCCACTCTACATGACTCAAGTTAGGCCCTCAAATCGAATTAACTGAGATGAATAAGTGAAATTAACTTATTTAACTCATTCTTGTTGCCTTATGATGTGGAATTACAATTTCCTCCTAATTTAATTCAAGGGAAAATTAAATTAGGCTTTTCGTGTTGCCATTGTCAACAATAAACATGCTATTTTCCTTATTATTGTAATTAAATTAAATGATAATTTTGGTTTTAGTTAGAAGATCTAGGTTGAGTCCTCACAAGGAAGCTTAATTGTTGACTAAGATTGCAGAACACACAGTGAAAGCATAGCTGCATAGTGATTGCGCAGTTTGCAAGTGCAAGAGGTGGGAACTGAGCACTGAGATTACACAATGCACATTCCTTGGAGGCAATGATTGTGAAACATGTAATTATAGGAGGAAAGGATGGCTGGCTAGGGATTGACACTATGTAATGTGCATTTCAAGAAGGCAATATAATGAGTGGTTGGTCGGGAAAGTTGCAAGGAGATGAACACTTCAGAAATTGACCAAGTGTGGGACGAGTGAAACAAAAGATGAAACCAAAACATGTAAGAAGGCTTGATCATGATTGAACACTTAAAATTGATCAACCACATGAATATTAATCACTTAACGCCCAAAATAAACATGCATCCATTGAAATGACAACAAAGTGACACTTATTTCTAAGTGTGATAGTTGAAATGTAACTTTGCGACACTTAGAATACAAGTTACCATACAAGTGTCAACTACAACTAGAAAGTGCACTAAAATATGGGAGAGTGTCTGGCACATATTCTTATGATATATATGAATAACTAATGTAGAAGGATGCACTAGCACTTCCTCCAGTAATGTGCTAAGGTGCAACACATGGAGGAGTACATATAGTTAAAAGCGACATTAAGAAAAAGTGAAAATGATTGCAAAAGCTAAAGAAAGTGAAAGAGACACATGCTAAAGCTAAGAGAAAACAAAAGTGACACTTGTTAAACTGAAAGGATGTTAAAAAAACTATCACGAAACTGAAAACAACACTTATAAAAACGGAGGTGCGCAAAAGCAAAAATTAAGAAAATTCACTGGGATGATGGTACACTTGAAACTAACAGTGGGAGGATGGTCAACTGGAATTCCGCACTGGCTATCCATAGGGATTGAGCAATATTTATCTCTAATAATTGCGCAGTAAATGTCACCAGAGACTGTGCAAACACTATCTTTTATAACTGCACAATCATCATCCAAAAGGAACTATCCAATCACCATCCTTAGGTGATGCATAGTAACTATTATTAGGATTTGTGAAATGACCATTATCAAGGATTGAATAGTGCTTGACTTACAAGGTGCACATTGACTGTTAGGCTTGCTCGAAAAGGGTGCACTTATGAATGCATCTGAGGATAAGCATGTGGAAGAAAGTGGTTTCAATAGTTAGAATCTTAGAAGAGGACTTAAACACTTATAAAATCATCAACCTATCACAAAGCAACTAAGCACAATCAAAGAATGAAAAATCATAGGATCAAAAGGAAGCTCCAAAATTAGAGAATTTTGGAGGTTTTTTGTCACAACGAAAACATTTGGTGACACAATGGAAGAACTTCAACTTCTCTATTTAGGTCTATATTAGGAACAAAGTCTAGTTTTTGATAAAGTATTGATTCGTTGTGTAGATTACCTGAGCTTACCCATTTATCCCGGTTATAGGTATAGTCTCTCCTATTCCCCTTACTCAACTAAACACATTCACAAGGTTTACCATGTCTCAATTGTTTTGATCTAGGAGAAGGATATATATATCTATATGTGATCAAAGTTCTAGTTCCACCTCTAATGTTTCTTCACTTCCAGTAAGCTTGTTCAGTACCCCAACGGTGTCACTTCAGGAAAACAAGCATTGCTTCACTGTGAGCGATCCTATTTGGTACCCCGACAAAGTAGCTTGCTTCACTTATTTTTGTAGGAAGCCTTTCTCTTCTCTCACTCTATTTTTTTTCAATATGCTCATTGGCATTTTATCACGGTTTATATCACCAGGGTGAAGGAGGGATCTTGACTTATTTAGAGCAAGAGAGGTTATTCCTTCAAATACTGTTATAATCCTCTGAAATTAATATGCTCATTTTTATTTTTCTGCTTTCCCTTCTCTACTTGATTATATTGATAAGAAAAAAACCATTCAATCCTCATACCCAATCAAGGAATGAAGATCCTAAAATAGATACAAGCATCATGGTTTTGAATACAAATTTCCATTCAGAAGGAAAAATATTTTCCGTTTAGACATCATTGAGCTTAAAATATGTGTATGCCAAAACAAATAAGAGGATCACAGACTATCCAAGCATTGTTCATCACCGTAATTACCCTTTTGAATCTTTGCCACATTGTCCTTCAAGCTAGACAAAGCAATTGTGCAAGCATGGTCTTATTAAATACAACACAAAATAAAAGAGATGACACAACAAGAAAAGAAACAGAATAAAGAAAATGTAAGACTTAAAAGAAAATCAACATGCAACATGATAAGTAAGAGACAAAGTAAGAAAAACTAGATGCGGGGCAAAGCGCATGATCGATGCAATGCAAAATACAACTAAAATGCAACCATAACTACTCCTAACCTAACATGCTAGAAGGTTAGGGTTAAGTGAAATCAAATTTCCAATGTAGCCACCAAAGTTGCTCACGAATTGTAAGTAGAAAGATACAAGAAATTAAAAATAATATAAAGCAATGTACAAAAGTAAAGATAGCAACTTGAATAACTTGCACAACAAATTGAAGGTCTTTCCTTTTTTCCATAAATAACTGGCTTGAAATCATACCTTTTCCTTCATAATGATACAAACCTTGAAATATTCTTGTGAATGTACCTTCATCTATGTTCTAATCCTTAGCAATCATCGAGAAAGATCAAAACTTATTATTAGTGACACAACTCTTTAAGTAAGAAGTATTGAGCCAATCATAGATTCAATCATGGTACCCAGAAAAATCCTCTTGAAAAACCTGACATTCTTGAGAAGATGATTTTTCTAGCAACCCAATCAGATTAAATAAAGAAGCTTGTGAGAGAAATTTGATTTGATCATGTTCAAAAGCCTTATCAAGATCATGAGAACCTGACATAATGATGAACAAAGGTTGAAGTGCCTCAATTGATTGACAAGTATATGAAAAATGAGTTGATAAACCATAAATATCAATTTGTTCAACAATATCAAATGATGTAAATAAACTATCATAAGATATACTAGTGGGAAAATGATTAGTTGCATGACATATGTTAGACCCAATGTTATGATCATATGGACAGGTTAGGGTGAAAGATTCTTCGTTATATGAAAGTAGAGATGTATCTATTTGAGAAATTTCACAAATGATATAAATAATAGAAACAATTTACTTTCATGTTGAATACAAAAAACTACTACCTTGTATCCAATCAAAAGAATTAAAAATGAATGTTAGTATAAAAAATATGGGAAATCAATTGGGATACAACGAATCAACATGTGTCAAATAAAATTCAACCTTCGTGTCAGCTTGGGAAATTAATCTGTCAAGATGAGGAATTTGATTCACCAAATAATTCAAACATTCACTAACACTTGAAGGGATAGCTTGTGCTAAAAGGAAAATTATTACCATCACAATGTTCACAAGAAAGACTAGGAGCTGATTATTCTCACAAGCATTTGACAGATATGAATCCTTTCATCGATGATAATATTTTTCATGATCATAAAATTGTTCATCTTCATAACTTTGCACATCAATGAAAAATACACATTCCAATCTTATATTTTATATGAGACATTTGCATGAGGATGAGTCAACAAAAGAGGAACTCTATATCCGATTATAGACAAGATATTGAAAGTTGGGAAAGTTAACTTGGGAATGATGAAAATATTTCAAGAAGGAGTTTACATCTAGTGAAACTATGCAAAGAAAATAATTATGCGAGAAAATCCAAATCTGACATGGTTCAGGGATCTCATCAGGATCGCGAGAACCAAACATAACCATTAACAAGAGTTGAAGTGCCTCGACTCCATAACAAGCTTAAATAAATTTAAATGTTGAGAAATTACATTGTGATAGATGGGTCAGATCATGAACTACATATGGATAGCTACTATTAATTATAACAAGATCACCATTATCCAGATGGAAGCCATCATATTTTATAACCTCAAAAAATAGATTAAACAAGTCATAATATTTTTTTGATTATGCATCTAAGAATGTATAGATCGGAGAAATTTCATGGGCCACCTAAACTAAAAAATTATCCTGATGCAAGACTAGAATCTTCAAAGCATGGGATGGATGCTTTATGGTTTGATTACCTTTTTCTTCATCATGGACGACCTTACTTTCTTGTGTTAATTCAAAATTAAACTCATCAGATTCTGAATTCAAAGAGCGTGGAATATTTTCATCATAAGTTAATTCATTACAAGTAGTAGGACACGAGGGAAAATGAGATGAATAAGAAGTATCCTTAAGAAAATATTATTTGACTGAATCAGATTATGGATTTAAACCTTTCAAATTGAAACCTTCTTGAGAAATTGAGAAGTAGGTTGGTGTACCTGGGCATCCATCACCATATATCTCGATAGAGTCATTATCATTATAATTATGGTTTTCCAAGGATTTATATTGATTAAGCATCTCAATTTCTTTTGATTAACTACCAAGATCACAAGATTCTGAATCAGCCAAGAATGAAGGAACATCATCTTGACATGGAGGATTTTGAAAGAGAGAAGAGATATTAAAATAATACTCATACTCATGCCCCCCTGCTTGTGGAATGTGACCATTGTGCACCTAGTCATCATTTGGATATACGGATTGAAAATCAAGAGTATCTAAAGAACTAGTTGGTGGAGTAGATCGGTGAAATGGATCATAGTACAAAGGTCATGACAAGTAGATGATAGAGGATGATAGGCTTTCCTTGAATAAACAACACTTTTAATGATGTTAGATTTGATATTTTGGTTATGTACATTAATGTGATATGGGGGAATCAAGGGACCAATCTTCACCCTAGGTTTATTGTATTGATTTGGGCATTCCAAGCCTTCCTGTAATAATTTTAACCATGAAGATAAAATTTATGTGGGATAAATGTATCATAAATCTAATTTCCAAATTCCCCAACTTCAACAATAGCATTGGAGACTAGCTTATTAGGAAATGAAAAGGGAGGAGGACAAGGGAAAAAATGAAAAGCAGGTTCCTCCTTTGAGATTAGAGGTGTCTTGTGATTAAGAAAAATTTGGAGAGCACAATCAACCAAGGATTTAGATTCACAATGTTTCAAAGAGATTTGAACCAATCGTTGAAACTTTTCCTTGAAGAAATTCCAATCCACATCATCTTATGAAATTCATAGCATAGGTGAAGAAACCTATTAGAAAAATACTCTATTGATTCACCATGTTTCATTCTAATATTATTAATCGTTTTGTAAGCATCTCAATAATTTTACATGTCAAAATATTGATGAAGCTCTCGAAGAGTTGTTCAAGTGAATGAATAGAAGAATCTGGTAAAGTATGACACCACAACTTAACTCGACCTTCAAGAGTGATAATGAATAATTTACAAGAAACATATTCACAATCCACTTAATGAAAAAAATGAGAAAATGAGTTGTACATTCGGCTATGGATATTCCACCCTTGCCATCTAATTTTAATTGAGATTAGTTGTAAAAAAGTTCCACGAGGATTGAAATTTTAAGAATCAATATATTAGAAAAACATATCAAGAGTATAATTTTGGGATGATCCATTCAAGATAAGAGATTCAAAACAAACTCAACGTGCTCAGCTTGTCATCTAGCCCTCCTTCTAGCGCAAACTATTGATGGTGTTGGAAATTTGTCTAGCAAGGGGGTCTCCTCAATATTAATCCTAACTAGACCTCACACCATTTGGAGTATGATCCCCAATCGAGAAATAAGGTTATTTTACATTATCCTTAGAAATTTTCCTTGGCTACAATTATGAAAATAAGAAATTATGCAAACAATATTTGAAATAAGAAAGTAAGTTGACACTATGAGGCATACAATTGCAATGTATATAAGGTACTTTCACGGAAGGGAAAAGAGAGAGTGTGCCTCTAGAAGAAAAGTAATAGTACTATCCTAAAAGAGACACACAAGGGCATGAAAGAATGGTTGATTAACATGAAAAGTAGTTAAAAAGATAGAAACAATCATAAAATCAAGTAACAATGCACATTCAACAAGATGCATACCAAAGCAACCAAAATAGTTCATTTTCATTAGTATGGGTTAACATAAACATTTACCGCAAACAATGTTATAATAGTCTCACAATCATTCACGTCATATGCATGAAAGTGTGTTGGCTCTTACAAATTCATATATTAAATGAAAGTCCCAAGATACATGATCGCAATGTTGCCACAATAGCCCCAATAGTGGAACATTAATTCACCACTTGCTCCTCGAAAGAGAGATCTTCTCTATTGTGCCAAAATAGAGAAGCTAAGGTAAAAAGTCCAAAGTCCAAAGTCCTTTGCTTGAGTTATTAGGATTTATTTATAACAAATGAGGTGACCTTTCACATCCCATGCAAATCTTGACCTCCCTCATGAACCTTTAGCTCCCATATGACTTTTCAAATTCCTATGTGACCTTTGAGTGTCTAATGACTCTAAGAATTTTTAGTGACTCTGCATACTCCATGGGGGACCCTTTTGCTTCCACACATTTTACATTTTATCATTTTTAAAATACAATAATTACATTCCACAAATGATGTGGCAAGGTACATTGACACATATGACTTTGTGATGACACTTGGACAAGTCATGACTTGGCATTGATGACATGGAACTTCATTGTGATATGTCCAAGCCAAGTCTTTCTACTTGTTATTACTTTGAGTTTTTCATAATTAATATTTTCTTGCTCTTCTTCACCCTCCAAATGGTCTATGTGAGTGTGGAAACCTTCCAGGTTAGAATGAGTTACCATGTATTTTCCTTGGTCCAAGATTCTTTTATATCCTTCATGACGGTTCTTTCTTTAGCTCCTTCTTCACAAGTGCTCTCTTGTAGTTTCTCCTTGATGATGTCCTTTGAGGATAACCATGCCATGTTGAAATGATAACACCTATAGATGAAGTCCACTCATGAAAGGTCAACATTGGTTTGAAAACCACCTATTCTACCTATGCTTTTCTCATGGAAGAAGTTGACTGTGATGAGGCAACATGCAAGGTTTTTGAGAGAAAGAGGATAAGAAATGTGAAGTTTAGCATCACAGGGGTTGAGGGGTGACCTCCCTATCCACTGGAACTCCACAATGTGAAGTAGGAGACTCATTAGATGAAGGGACTATGCAGTTGGGCAAGTTAGTAAGACAAGGATGCAAGGTTACACATTGTAATTGCACAATGCACAATAGTTGAAGAGGTGGCTTAAGAGACTGCGTAATTGGGAAAGTTAATGACACAGGGAGGCTTTGATTTATACTACAACTGCGTAATGTGTAATCTAGGGCAAGATAGGACAAGATACTTCGTAGTTGAGGGAGTCAGTGATGTAGTGAGGAAGGATTTTTCACTGTGATTGTGCAGTGTATAGTTGTTGGGTAATTTAATTTTTGGTTAAAATACTTGTCATTAAATTGTCAAACCTGGGGTTCATGAACTTGTGAAGTATACTTTCCCAATCTATGCAAGGAATCAACTTTCAATTTAAGACTAAATTAACCTATTCATGGAAAATGTCTAACATGAGTATACACACACTTTATTTTTAAAAAGTCTCAAATTTGGAACTTGGAAAGAAACATTATAATATGTTAAATTGAAATGACAATTGACATGAAATTATATCTATTCTAATGACATGAAATTAAATCTATCTTATCAACACAAAATATTCTAATGACCGGAAAGTAAAGACTTGAAAGTAAATTCAATCTAGAAAGCAACAAATCCTATACTAAGAAAGCATTGAATTCTTAATCTATGAAATTTAAAGGAAACCTATTCTGAAAGCATTGAGAGATCAATTGAAATTACTAATTTGTGAATTTTCAAATTAGAATCATTCATCACTATCTATGAATATAAAAGAAAAATTGAAACAAATAGTCTATGACATGAAAGCAATAATGCTTGACTTGCAAAAGAACACAAATTTAATGAGCATAAAATAATGTAAACAATGCATCTAATTAAAAGATTTAAAATGAATCATAAAATAAACTAATCTATCTTAAAAAATGAAACATTAAAATGCATCTCATACTCATTAGGTGGCCATTCTAAAGTGCACAAGACGTGGAAAGTTGAGGAAACTATTGATAAAACACCAACCATATCAAAGTGAACTACAATAGTATTCATTACATCACTCATAAGAATAGTGCCAATGCTTAACATCCAAAAATCTACATTGAAGCATGAGAATAGCTCCCAAACTTTTCACACCCTTTTGAGATGAGAAGGCACTCCTATTTACACAAAAACTAAGATAACTAATTCATAAATGTAGATCCACAAATCTCTCCTAGATCCACATATATCTCATGTGGTTACAATCATGTGTTGACATCTAGCAATTAGAATCCCTTCATATCCTCTCACAAATATATTGTAGCTTTGATAGGAGACACGTATGAAAATTTTCATGATTCTTTTCCATGAATTTTGATTGATCAATAATCTCAAAGCTTCCTCAAATATTCAAGAGTTTGAAGAGGAAATTCGAATTTGAGACTTAGAGGCCAAATATGACTATGCTGGAATCTTCAAATATGCCTACACATATCACAAAACTCATCCAAATTTTATATATAAGTGAATACATGTTATTTTTCTAATATTTGACCATAAATTCTCTTAAAATACCAAAATAAATGTATTGGCAAATAATATGTCCAAACCCATATTTAATCATGAACATGGTCTTAGTGCATGGTTATGGAGCTATGAAATATGGCAAATTCTGAAGCAAAGTGAAATAAAGGAGGGTGAAATGAATGGAATTTTGGAGACCCAACAACAATTCTAGGAGGACTGGGATAGTGGATTTCATAGTGGAGGAATATTGACTATTGACTAAGATTGTATAATGTGTAGTGGAATCCTAAATAGCTATTGTTTATGCAATTTGCAAGTGTAGGAGAAAGGGAATGAGCACTGTGATTGTAGAATTCGTATTCCTTGGAGGCAGTGACTATTATGCAGCGCGTAGTTATGGGAGGAAAGGATGGCTGACTGGGGATTGAGACTATGCAATACTCATTTGAAAACGACAGGATGATGAGTGTTTGGTCAGGCAAGTTGCGAAGAGAGGAACGCTTCATAAATTGATAAAGTATGGGATCATTGAAACAAAAGATGAAACTAGAACATGTAACAAAGTTTGATCATGATCACATACTTATAATCATTCAACCAAATGAAAATTAAACACTTAAAACCCAAAATCAACATGCATCCATTGAAACGACAGGAAAGCGACACTTATTTCTAAGTGTGACAATTGAAACATAACTATGCGACACTCAGAATACTATTTATGATACAAGTGTCGACTACAACTTAGAATACTAGTTATGATACAGGGATGATGGTACAATGGGAGGACTGTCAACTAGAATTGTTCACTAACTATCCATAGGGATTATGCAGTCTCTGTATCTAAGAATTATGCAATCACTATCACTAGAGACTACAAAAGCATTGTCATTTAGAACTGCACAGCCATCATCCACAGGAACTATGTAATCATTGTCCTTAGGTGATGCACAGTAACTATTAATAATATTTTCAATGAATGTTATCAGGGATTACGCAGTTCTTTACTTTCCAGGGTGCACATTGACTACTAGGCTTGTTAGAAAAGGGTTTTCTTATGAATGCATTAGAGGCTAAGCATGCTTAAGTAAGTGGTTTTGACAATTATAATCTCATAAGAGGGCTTAAACACTTATAAAATCATCAAATTAACACGAAGTGACTAAGAACAATCAAAGAATGATAGATAATAAGATCACAACGAGGCTCCAAAATTCAAGTGGAGGAAAAAAATTAGGGTGTTTGTGCCAGCGACAACACTTGGCGAAACACTCGAAGAATTCCAACTGCTTTGTTTATTTCTGTCTTTAAGCACCGAGTCTACTCTTTTAGGAAGTATTGATTCATTTTGTGGATTACCTCAACTTCCCCATTTATCCCAGTTATAGATGTAGTCTCTCCTATTCCCCTTACTCGTCTAAACACATTCACAAGGTTTACCATATCTTAATTGTTTTTATTCGGGAGAAGGATATTATATATATTCACGAGTTGAAGATTATCAAATTTTTAGTTCCATATTTGGTGTTGAACTACTACCAGCAGGCCTATTGAGTACCGTGACAGAGTCACTTTAGGAAAACAAGCATTGCTTCATTGTTGGCAAGTCTATTCAATACCCCTATGAAGTTGCTTATTTCACCTCTTTGTGTGGGAATCCTTTCCCTTCTTTCACCCCTTTATTTTTATTTTCAACATACTCATTGGCATTTTATTGCCATTTATATCGCCATGGTGGAAGGAGGATCCTGACTTATTGAGAGAAAGAGAGGTTATTCCTTTAGAGGTTGTTATATTCCTCTTAAATTAATATTCTCGCTTTAAGTTTTCTCCTTTCCCTTCTCTACTCGATTAGATCAACAAGCAAAACACCATTCAATTGTAACGGCCTCCTCCCACATCTACCCAAGTAACTAACCAATCACAGTAAACATGTGATGAGAAGTTACTATGATATGATTTGACTCCCTATGTGTCAATTAAGGAAGTGGAATCGATGGAGACACACCATATAGACCTTCCACATCAGTAACAAAACTCTGGGATCCATCCCAACCACTCATGTAACCAGCCCCTGGGTTCCACTAAGTTTTTAGACCATTAAATGCCCTGTCACTACCTTGATATGGACAAGCATGCATCTAGGAGGTTCCAGACGCTCCCACAACAAGGGTATGCATGTGTCTGGGAAATTTCTCCTTAGACTTATGCCTGTGACTCCAAGATTTGTGCCACTTTTTCAGGCCCAGAGCCTAGGTCATTGCCCAAAACTCAATGCCACCTTTAGAATTGAATTTACACAACAAAACAATGATACATTTGCAAAAACATTGACAAGTACTAGACTAGACCCCTATTAGCCATGACAGGCATTTCCTCAAACATATCAGAAATATATCATCTATAAGTTTAAACAACAGATCTAAGCATAGGGATCTCATGCTTATTTGAGAATCACTAAGTAGCATTGTTCCCTTATATCATTAGCTCCATTATCATCTATTAGGTCATAGATACATTTTTCATTCATTTACAAGTAAAAACATGATGAGAGCCATACATAGCCACTACTGTAATACATGTTCATAACCAACATAAAAACAACATAAATATCAAGGAAACAACATCCATATGACCCACTTATAAACCAGTGTAATACTCATGAAATAATAAGGAGAAATAATCTCATATTAATGATGCGAAGGCCAACTAGGTTCAAGAATTCCATGAACCACCCGAGCATAGACATGGTTGAGCCAAATCTCTCTTCATCTAATCACCCTCATTCCATATTCCAAGAATGAATGTGGGATCTCATAAAACAAATAAATCAAAATCATTTAGGGCTTCCAGAGACCAAACCACCTCAACCCATCAAACAATGATTCCAGCTCACGATCAACCATCACAAACCATCACCATATTGGTCTCTACCCAAGCCTTCAAGGGCTTTAGAGAGTTTGTTCCAACCAAGGCTCTAGGACTAATAACTCAATCCAGAACTCTCTTGGGCACTAGAGTGTTTGTCCAACCAAGGCTCCAGGACTAGTAACTAAACCCACAACTCTCTTCGGGATCTAGAGTGTTTGTCCAAGCAAGGCTCCAGGACTAGTAACTAGACCCCGGATGTTACAGGACTCCAGAACATTTGTCCAACCAAGGATCCAGGAACTAGAAACTCAACCCAAGCTAAACTAAACATGAGAACCAACCAGAAAAATAAATAAATGAACCCACAACACCATGGTTATCTAGGAAATGGAAAGTTTAGGCAAATCCATTGTCAATCCAAGCAATCCTCCATGCCAATGACAGATCATGACCAATAAACCACATGCATATGCCATGCATGCAAAAACTAGTGAGGAAAAAACACATGCAACTCGATACTTATAAGAAAAACTTGTTGTAGTTGTTGATCCTAATGTCCTCTTTCACTTTACTTCTCTTCCTTTTCCTTCTTGCTTCAAAACTCCAAGTATGACACACTCCTCCAAGACTGCTCCAAGAAAACTCTAAGTGACAAAGAGTATGAGAGAGAGAGAATAGAGAGAGAGCTCCAAAACTGAATTAACAAAAGTCTATGAACTGATTCCTAGAATCCTTTTTATTAATGAGGCCTCTAGTTTCTTCATTTTCCATTATTTTGTTTCATTTTCCTCATCACATGCAATATGTGTCCTTTCACCTTTCTTTTCTCATAATTTCCATTATTTTCATAAATAAGTGTGCCAAAATGCCATTTTTCCTTTCCAAAGCCTTTGTCATTACCTTTTCCAATTTCCTTAACCATTAATCAATCACCAGTGATCCCCATCACTATGATTTTGCCCAAAATTTAGCTTGGAATACGTGTCCCATGACCATGGTTATTATTTTTCCTTTATTTTATTACATGGAATTTTCACCAGGGTTGTTACAGAATCCTCCCCCATTGGGGAAACATAGTCCTCAGTGTTCCACAACACAAAAAACCAGCAAGGCTATTGTAAGCAAAACATACTACCCATGGAGTTTTATAACTTAGCTCATCGCAATATTTATAGTGATCATCCCGCTAAGAAGCAAACTAGCATGACAACATAACAAGTATAACATCCTAATGACATGACAACCATACTACTTATTGGAGATTTATAACATAGCTTATGTCAATATTTACATTCATATACATATGTACATATGTTAAACTTCACCAAAACATGTACCAAAAACATATACCAAAACATTTTCTCAACCAACTAATAAGGAAGGATATATAGCTTGCATCTGATCTGTCATCTCCCATGTAGCTTCATCGGGCTTAAAGTGCTTCCATTGAACTTTAACCTTCTTGTTTGCTTGGTTTCAGAGCATGATCATCTTTCTTTGCAAAATGCACTATGGTTTCAGATGGAATTCTCCTTCTGGCTCCACCTACAATACTGTTGGGTTGTATTATATTCTTTCTATGACTACCCCACGTTGCCAAGGGGTCACAGGGGGGGTGTTTGCCCCCCCTGTTAGGGATATGCAGGGGGGGTAGCCCCCTACATGGGGTTCAAGGCAGTGCCCCAAGAAAAAAAATTGGACGCTATATTAGGTGGGCGAACCTACCTATGGTTTTGTGCACAGCTTTCACACATGGTTTTGGGCATGATGGTTTTTTGTCCATGGCATTTTGTAGATCTGGCCAATGGAACTATGATTTATGTTATAATCTAGGGTTAATGGATTGGGATTTATGGATGCTTCAACATGTATAAATATGCATTGTAACATTGAAAGGAACATAATGAAAAATCAATCTGGCAGTCCTGGATTTTGGATCCAGGGGAAATCTTTGTGTATATTTGTTTTATGTTTTATGCTCTCACCATTGTTTATTTTCTATTTTTAGAATTCATATGCAGGTAATTTTTGTACATGGTTAAAACCTACATTTGGTATCAGAGTTGTTTTGGCTTCAAGGGGACACCTTTGCTACAAAGGGGTTTTTTGCTAGGGCCTGTGGTAGACCCTGTTCAGTGGGAGATCTGTGAGATTAATTCTTGTGGTGAAAGAATATGAAGAGTAGTGGAAAGATAGAGATTGAGAAATTTAATGGTCAGAGTTTTGAGTTGTGGAAAATCAAGATGAAGGATCTGCTAGTGGATAAATATTAGTGGATTGCGGTAGATTCGGGTACTATACCGACGACAATGTCAATTGAAGACTAGGCGAAGTTGGATTGGAAGGCGAAGAGAAAAATATGATTGTGTGTCTCAAATTCATTATTGTTGAATGTATCAAGGGAAGCTTCAGTGAAGGCTTTGTGGGACAAGTTAGGTTGTTTATACCAATTTAAGTCTCTGGTGAATAAAATGTTCCTACGGAAAAGCTATATAACATGAGGATGAAAGATGGAGACTTAGTGACAGAGCATATGAATGCATTTAATACTGTGGTAAGCCAGTTATTATCTGTTCATATTAAAATTTCAAATGAAGATAAGTGCATCATTTTGTTGTGTTCTCTATGAGATTCATGGGATAGTCTGGTTGTTGCAATACGTAGAAATGCAACTGCCTTGCAGTTTGATGAAATAGTCTCATCCTTGTTATCAGAGGAGATGAGACAGAAAAATATGGAGGGCCAGAATGTTGATGCCTTATGTATGAGGAAAATCCTATAACATAAACAATAATAAGTCCTCGAGTGGGAGATGTAAATCTAGAGGGAGATCTAAATCTCCAGGAAAACCTATAAAGGTGTGCTAGATATGCGAAAAGGAAGGGAACTTAAAAAAGGCACAATAAATCTAAACCACCTCAGATGAAGGTGGGGATGTGTACTTTGCTTCTTCTTCAAGTACACATGTAGACCATGAGGCATGGTTGATTGACTCAGGTGCATCCTTTTACTTCACTCCCCATAGAGAGTGGTTCTGCAAGTATGGGAAATATGATGGTGGTGATGTCTTCTTAGGGGATGACAAGAAGGCTAGAATCATTGGATGTGAAAAATTCAAGTTGAAGTAGCAAGGTGGAAGGATTAGAACACTTTCGGGTGTTTTGCATATTCCTGCATTGGCCAGAAATCTGATTTCTATAAGCAAGTTGGATGATGCAGGTGTAAAAACAGTGTTCGAGAAATATACTTGCAAGATGGTTTGGGGAGCATTGATATTGATGCGGGGAGTTCAGATTGGAAATCTATAAAAGTTTCAAGATAGCACTGTTATTGATGAGTGCAACAGTTATGTGGTTCCTCAAAATGGAGCAGAAAATCTAGTGGTCTCTGGAGAAAATACCATGCTATGGCATCAAAGGCTTGGACATATTGGAGAGAAGGGCCTTCCAATAATTCATTGTGATGATATTGTATAAGGTATGTATAATAGCTATCCAGATTTTGATTTCTGTCAAAATTGTGTATATGGGAAGTAGATTTGGGTGAGCTTCCCCTCTGGTGGTAAGAGGGTGAAACAAGTATTAGAGCTTGTGCACAATGATGCATTTGGACTTGTGCCGGTTCCATCACTGGGAAATTCTATGTACTATGTATCGTTTATAGATAATTTATCAAGGAATACATGGATATAATTCCTTAAAAATAAATATGAAGTCTTTGACAATTTTAAAGAATTTAAGGCTCTGGTGGAAAACCAGACATAGAAGAAGATAAAGGTGTTGAGGACAGATAATGGTGGAGAGTTTTGCAAGAAGGAATTTGAAGATTTCTGTGAGAAGTGTGGTATAGCACGACAGAAGATTACTCCATACACACCTGAGCAAAATGGAGTTGTTGAAAGAATGAACAAGACATTGATGGAAAGGGAAAGAAGCATGCTTAGTGGTGTCGGGTTAGGACAAGAATTCTAGACAGAGACAGTGGAGACTACATGTTACTTGGTCAACCGATCACCTTCATTAGTGTTGGAGGATAAAACTCCACAAGAGGTATGGACTGGTAAGAAACCTTCTCTTTCACATCTGAGGGTATTTGGATGTGATGCATATGTACATGTTCCAAAGGAGAAAAGAACAAAGTTGGATAGTAAATCTGAAAAGTGCGTCTTTATTAGGTCTAAGGATTGTTTAAAAGGTTATACGCTTTCGAACCGATAAACAAGGAAGGTTGTGCACATCCTATATGTGGTTTTTAGAGAGGTGAAAGATGTTATTAAACCTGAAGTATTACCAAAGGAACTAGAGAATATAGAGTTTGAGCTAAAGGAGGAAGAATCAGACTCTACAGCAGAAGAGGAGTCAGAAGATGAAGAGCCACAAACATCGGCTATGTGAAGATCAGTTCAAGAAATAAGGCAACCAGAAAGGTATAGTCCATATGCTTTCTATTCAAATTTTTCTTCATATATTACTGATAATTATCCAAGAACTGTGAGGGAAGAAGTATATTCGGAGGATGGAAAACTTTGGAAAGAGGCCATGGTTGATGAATTGGCATCTTTGCACAAAAATGAGGCTTGGGATATGGTGGAGTTTCCGTATGGAAGGAAACCCATTGGAAGCAAATGGGTGTTCAAGAAGAAGAAGAATGTAGAAGGAAAGTTGGAGAAATACAAATCTTGATTGGTAGGACAAGGTTATTCCCAGGTGCCGGGAACTGATTTTGGTGATGTTGTTTCTCCTATTGCCAAGGTAGCTTCTATTAGATTACTTTTATCTGTTGTTGTTGCTTTTGATTTTGAGATAGAGAAGATGGATTTGAAGACAACATTTCTTCACGGGGATCTGGAAGAAGAGATCTAAATGAAGAAACCTAAAGGCATTACGGTGAAAGGTAAGAAAGAACTGGTATGCAAGTTAAAAAATTCCTTGTATGGGTTAAAACAATCACCAAGGATGTGGTATTAGAAATTTGATACATTTATACGGGGACTTAGCTTCACTAGAAGAAATCAGATCTTAATTAGTGAACATGTTATTTATTTGGTCTTGTATGTGGATAATATGTTTCTGGTTGGAAATGACAAAGAAGTTATACAGGATTTGAAGATCCAATTGTCCTCCAAATTCGGCATGAAAGATCTTGGTGCTACAAACTATATTTTGGGCATGGAAATTAAACGATATTGGGCAAAGAGGAAGCTCTGGTTAAATCAGAGGAATTATGTTGAGACAATACTATAGAGGTTTAGTATGTAGGATAATAAATCGGTGAAGGTTCCTATTCCTGTCGATGTAAATTTATCTATTGAATAGTGTCCCAAGACACAAGAAGAGGAAGAGGACATATCCCGTGTTCCATATACAAGTGCAGTCGGTAGCCTAATGCATGCAATGGTTTGCAATAGACTAGAAATTGCAAATGCAGTGGGAGTATTGAGCAGGTTTATGTCAAAACCAGGGCAGGAGCATTGGACAACAATGAAGCATGTTTTAAGGTACTTGCATGGCACTAGTGATTATGGTTTATGCTACCATGGAAGACTAGGATCAGACATAGTTTTGGAAATCTATGTCTTTGTTGATGTAGACTGGGCTGGAGATCTGGATCAAAGAAGATCTACAAGTGGGTATGTGTTTAACCTATTTGGAGGTGTAGTCATTTGAATGATTAAGAGACAATTTGTAGTGGAACTTTCAATTACAGAGGCAGAATACATGGCAACCACTCATGCAAGCAAGGAATCAATTTGGTTGCAGAGATTGTGTTTAAGTATGGGGCTAGTACAACAAGCTCTAAGGATAGATTGTGACAACCAAAGTGTAACTTTCTTGGCAAAGAACCCTACTTATCATTCAAAGACAAAGCACATTGATGTTCATTATCACTTTGTGAGGGATATGTTTGAGCACAAAAAGGTATTGCTGGTAAAGGTGGACACTTTGAAGAATATTGCAAATGCATTGATAAAGTTTGTGTGCACTGAGAAGTTCTCTTGGTGTAGATAATAATGGGGATTGCAAGACTAGATCATTGACTAAGCTCTCTTGTGGCCTCCTGTGGAAAGAAAACAACAAGTGGGAGAGTGTTGGGTTGTGTTATATTCTTTCCACGACTACCCCAAGTGTGGGGGGGCGGTTCACAGGGGGGGAATATCCCCCCTTGTATGTTGTTCATGGTGCTACTGGGGGGGGGGACTGCCCTCCTAGTCGGGGGGTATGCAAGGGGGGCAATAGCCCCCCTACACAGGGTCCAGGGCAATGCCCTGGGAAATTCTTTTTTGGACCCTATATTAGGTGGGCAAACCTACCTATGGTTTTGGGCAAGATGGTTTTTTGTCCATGGTATTTTTTAGATCTGGTCAAGGGAACCATGGTTATGTTGTAATCCAGGGTTAATGGATTGGGATTTATGGATGCTTTGACATGTATATATATTGTAACTTTGAAAGGAACATAATGAAAAATAAATCTGGTAGTCTCGGTTTTCGGATCCAGGGGAAATCTCTGTGTATATATGTTTTATGTTTTATTTTCTCACCATTGTTTATTTTATGTTTTTAGAATTTGTATGCTGGTAATTTCTATACAGGGTTAAAACCCACAAATACAAACCAATCAATCACATGATTAGAATCTTTAACATACTTCTTAAGCAATGACACATGGAAAACATCGTGGACCTTCACTATCAGAGGCAGTGCAAGTCAATAGGATACTAGCCCAATCCTCTCAATAATATTGAAAGGTCCACAAAAATGAGGTGCCAGCTTGGCAGATGATCCAATCCGCAAGGAGCTCTTCTTCGGTTTGATGCGTAAGTACACTTATTCCCCAACCTGGAACTCCTTGAATAACCTATTCTGATTTGCATATCTCTTCTACCTATCTTGTGTTGCTTTCAAATTCTTCTTGATTGCCTGCATTTCTCACTCCATGTCTACCAACATGTCTACTTACATTTCTCACTCCATGTCTGCCAACATATCTAGTCCAATCAACACCCTATTAATTGGATCACTCCAACTGATGCAAGTATTACAACTCTGCCCATACAATGCCTCAAATGGACTTATCCTCAAAGATTCCTAATACCCATTGTTGTAAGTGAACTCTACCAGTGGAAGGTACTCTTCCCACTTCCACTGCGGATGCATCACATACATCCTCAACATGTCCTCCAATATGCTATTGACCCTCTTTGTTTGTCCATATGTCTGCAGATGATAAGTTGTACTAAAGGAAAACTATGTGTCCAAACCTACAAATAACTCCTTCCAAAACTTGGAAGTGAACTTTGAATCCTTCTCTGACACAATCTTCTGTGGATATCCATGCAATCTAACCATCTCCCTAATGAGGACCTATGCTACATCACTTGCTGAGAATGTAGACTTCACTGGAATGAAGTGTGATGCCTTTGTCAACTTGTCCACCACTACCATGATGGAATCATGTTGTCTCATTGTCCTTGGAAAACCTGTGTTAAATTCCATGGAAATTACCTCCCATTTCCACTATGGAATCTGAATCATATGTAGCAGTTCACTTGGATGCTTACACTCTTCCTTCACCTGTTGGAAATCCAAGCACCTAACCAAAAAATCCACTATGTCTCTCTTTAAATTTGGCCAATAATAGAATTTATTCACTGTCATTAGTGTCTTATGATAGCCTAGGTGACCTGGATATGATTTTGTATGAAAATCCCTCAAGATCACCTTCCTGACCTCACTTCTATCTTGCACATACATCCTATCTCTAAATCTAACCAGTCCATATGTCGTGAGATGATATTCCACATCCTTTGCACTTGCATCTATACCTATAAATGTATCGCTACTTGTACGTCTACCTATACCACTACCTATACCTGTACTTGTACCACCACCTGTACCTTTACTTGTGCCACTACCTGAACTCTGTTGCAACCTATGCACAATCTCCATATACTTGACATCCTGTTGACTTGCCTGCAAGATCCTATCCTGTAAATCTGTCCCATATGATCTCATAGCTGCTATATGATTTACCTGTATCCACCTGCTAAGAGCATCTTCCACCCTATTCTCTTTACATTTGATATATTTGATCTCAAAATAGAACTCACTGATCATGGCTAACAACCGAGCTTTCCTTCCATTTAGATTTGATTAGTCAAATGGATGTTGCAACTCGTTGTGATCACTCATCAATACAAACCTCCTACCAAGAAGATAGTGCCTCCACATCTTCAATGCTTGTATGATCATTGCCAATTCAAGATCATGTGTCAGGTAGTTCTGCTCATGCTCATTCGTTATCCGTGACTCGTCTTGCATAAGGACTCCACCAAGTCCTCTCTTGCAATCATATGTACATACTACGAACTCTTTGTCTAGATATGCAATATTTAACACTGGTTCCTGTGTCAACAACTGCTTTAGTTGCTTAAAACTGGGCACACACTCCTCTGTTCATTCGAAATTCTTACCTTTCCTTTGCAATGATGTGATAGGATAAGAAATCTGTGAGAAGTTCCTGATGAACCTCCTGCAATAACCTGCTAACCCCATGAAAGATCTCACCTCATCCACATTCCTAGGAGATGCCCACTCCATCATAGCTCTTACCTTTTCTGGGTCCACTGCTATGGCATCCTTGGAAACCACATGTCCCAAGTAGTGTACCTCGGTTTGAAAGAAAATGCACTTGTTGAGCTTAGCATATAGCTGATGCTCTCTCAATAATCTGAACATTGTTGTTAAATGCTCAACATGCTCTTCTTCATTTTTTTAATGCACTAATATATCATTAATGAACACAATAACAAACTCGTTCAAATACGAACACAACACATTATTCATCAAGCACATAAAGGTAGTTGGAGCATTAGTTAAACCAAATGGAACCATAACAAACCCATAATTTCCATACCTGTTCCAGAAAGTTGTCTTGTAGATGTCCTCTTCTTTAATGTGTATTTGATGATATCTAGATCTCAAACCAATCTTCGAGAACATTTCTGCTCCCCTCAACTGATCGAACAAGTCATCAATCCTTGGTTACAAATACTTGTTCTTGATGGTCACTTTGTTAAATAGCTTGTAATCAATGCACAACCTGATAGTACCATCCTTATTTTCCACAAATAGTACCGGTGCAGCCCATGGTGATACACTTGGCCTAATATATCCCTTGTCCAACATTTCCTTCAACTGCAGATTCAACTCTACCAAATCTGTAATGCTCATCTTGTAAGGTGCCTTTAATGTCGAAGATGCCCCTGGCACCAACTCAATATAAAAGTCTACTTCCCTGTGAGGTGGAAATTTTGAAATGTATGTAGGAAATACATCCTAAAACTACTATAGAACTGGGTACCTTCTCAAAGCATCTACATCCTCAACTTCCTTACCTTTGTCACTAGAAATGTACACTGCAAATAACACACACCCTTTCCTATGACTATGCTTGGCCTGCATAGTTGTTACCATTCTAACTGATGTTGCTTTATTCTTACCCCACAAGACTCTTTGTTCCCCATTGTCATCCAAGCACTTAATGGATTTGTCACACCAAATCCATGCCCAACAACATATTGTATGATCCCAATAGTAATACATTCAAATGTGTTGAGGTAAGCATCCATTCAAATCAAATGTACAAGCTCTTACCCAATGATGAACCCTCTTCTTTGTACCTATAGCCAACTACATTAACCAAGACTTTGCATGCACTTCTTTATTCAAACCACACTTATCCACTAGGTCAAGATTAACACAACTATAATTAAATCCAAGGTCAATCAAAATAGAAACAACTTGATCACAAAGCTTACCATCCATCTTAATGATAGATGCCTAATGGTCTTCTTGTCTTTTATCCGTCGCTGCATAGATACGAGGAATGATTTGTTCAACATCCCCAACATTATGTGCCTCCTATGCCTTATAGATCTGTATTCTACCACGTTGATGTGGTGGAAAATATCTCCTACGATGCTCTCCTCCACAATTCCAACACCACATGGGCTCCTTATTCTACTCCTTAGATCGAAGTCCCTATCCTTTGTCAGATGCATTGAACTTCTTAAACGGTGCTGCATTTTATTTATTACATGTACCCTAAGGTCTTGCTTCTTGTCCCATTTTCATTTGTTCTTTGCATTACCCTTATAGTCCGACTTAGTCTCAAATCTGTGCTTTGTTCTCTCATAGAAATGCTTTAGCTTTTGGATGCCTTCCTCCAATGATATAGGCTCATCGAACTCAATCCTATCTTTGAATGCAATCAGTAATCCACTAGTGAATCTTTGAATTTTGGTCTTCTCCTCCTTGAGGTAAGGCACATACCTCAATAGCTCCAAGAACCTGTTAGTGTACTCCTCATATGTCATCAATCCATCTTTAACTCATAGAATTATTTTTCCCTGTCATCAAAGTATCTCTCTCATAGGTACTACTTCTTGAATAGTCTCTCCAACTAATTCCAAGTTAAGTCCTCCTCACAAATACCTCTGACATTTTTCAAATCTTCCCACCAAATATCTTCTTTACCTTTGAGACTGAATGTAGCTATTCTGGCTTCCATGTTCTCTGTGCATGCAACCCTAAGAACTTCCTCATACCAAGCAACCATGCCTCTACATCCAGTGATTTATTCATATCTCCATCAAACATAGGTGGATTTTCTTTCTTAAACTCATCCGAAAAATATCCCCTGTCACTCCTCCTATGAGGATGATAACAATGTCGATCATAATTCTTATCAGACCCAAACTAGAATAGTACCTGTGTCCATCACCTCTCCTATCTGGAGTATCCAAGGACTTGCCATCTTTGATCATGTCATGTTTATCTGACCTCTACCCACCAGGAGACCTATTTCCATATGCCCCATTAGTTCTTTACTCTTTCTCATGGCTGGTCCGAAGGGATCCTTATCACTGCAATTATGATAAACGTTGAAGTAACACTGCATTTACCTCTGCTTGTTTCTCCTATGCCTATATGATTTTTTCATTGTGTACCTTACAAATCCTTATTTCTTCCTTTAAGCTTCTCAGAGTGTTTTTTGAATAAGAAGAGTGCCCAACACCATGTTGCTCATCTAATCCATAGGGAGAGTCTTAAGAACTGTAGTCTACCATCTTGTTGGTCATATTTTATTCTTCCTACAAATCATATCATATCATCTAAACCAAATCACAATAAACCAGTGTACCTTAGCATAATTCAGGGAGAATACCTCATCTACAGGGTCAAAAAATCAACGTAATAAATGTATAATATAATCATGAAAAAATATAGAAATATAGCGCATAATCATATAAGCATATAACCATAATTCTAGCTAGAATCTAGTCATTAATGCATGACCATATCAAATACACATACCATGACCTCATGCATGACAAAAACCACCACATCATTGTACACTTGACCACATGTGAATACTAATGTGCATAAACAATGCATAATCAACCATACACTCATGACAACACAATCCACAACAACACCATCAACTTCCCATGGTGATATCACTGCAACCATAACCTATACCATACAAATGCAACAAGCACATGGTATTACAACATAAGAAACACATATGCAACTAACATGAATGCATGACCAACACACAATCCATCTATTCTGAGGGGTAAACCATGCTTTCGTACCACTCTGTAACACCCTCCTCCCACATCTACCCAAGTAACTGTCTAACTGAGGTAAACATGTGATGAGAATTTATTATGATATGATTTGGCTCCCTATATGTTAGTTAAGGAAGTAGAATCAATGAAAACACACCATACAGACCTTCCACATCAAAGACAAAACTCTCGGAGCCATCCCAATCACTCATGTAACCAACCCCTAGGTCCCACTGAGTTTTTAGACCATTGAAATATCGAACACTCCCTTGATATGGACAAGTATGCGTCCAGGAGGCTCCAGACACTCCTACAACATGTGCATGCATGCATCTGTGGAATTTTATCGTCTGACCTATGCCTGCAACTCCAAGATTTGTTCCACTTTTTCAGGCCCAGAGCCCAGGTCACTACCTAAAACTCAATGCCACCTTCAGAATTGAATTTACACAACAACACAATGATACATTTTCAAAAACATTAACAAGGCTAGAATGGACCCCTACTATCCATGATAGGCATTTCATCAAGCATATCACAAATATGTAATCTACAGATTTAAATAACAAATATGATCATAGGGGTCTCATACTTATATGAGAATCTCGAAGAAGCATTGTTCCCTTATATCATTAGTTGAATTATCATCTATTAATTCATAGATACATTGTTGATTCATTTACAAGTACAAACATGATGAGAGCCATACATAACCACTTTCATAATACATGTTGATAACCAGCATAATAAAAATAGAAATACCAAGGAAACAACAACCATATGATCCACATATAAACCAGTATAATATCCATGAAATAATAAGGAGAAATAAACACATATTAATGATGCAAAGGCCAACCATGTTTAACACTTCCATGAACCACTCGACCATAGACATGGCTAAGCCAAATCTCTCTTCAACTAGTCACCCTCATGCCGTATTCCAAGCATGAATGTGGGATCTCATAAAACACATCAATCAAAATCATTCGGAGCTTCTAGAGGCCAAACCACCTTAACCCATCAAACAGTGATTCCAACTCACAATCGGACATCACAAACCATCACCAGATTGGTCTCTACACAAGGCTTCCAGGGCTCCAGATCATTTGTTCCAACCAAGGCTCCAAGACTATTATCTCAACCCACAATTGTCTCTGGGCTCCAAAGCATTTTTCCAACCAAGGCTCCAAGACTAGTAACTCAACCTCAGTTGTTACATGTAGAAATTCTGCAAATTATCTACAAATCTCGCTCTGAGACCATATATAAAATTTGACAGTAGATTAACCTAATAATGAAATATACTAAAGCAAAATATTATAATCTATTTCTACTATCAATTTGTGGAAGCTTAAAGATTGAGCAAGATCAAGCTGAACACATATAAGAAGAAGAAGAAGAATCAATACACAATACACATGAAAATACTTAGTGGAAATCCTCAGCTAAAATCCCCACTATTATCATACAAGGTGGAAATACATCAAGATTATACAAAGCCTTAGCTCTCATAGCTAGCCAGCTCTCAGTATAATCCTCATGGATGCTCACAGGCAAACTTGGCTCCTCACAAGCCTTCTCATCTACCCTCCAAGCTCCTATTTCCTTGTGTAGTTACCTTTGGGATGATCTCCTTCACCCAGTTTTACACTGCTCTAACACACTGTCAGAACTATGCAATCCTCAAGGAACATTACCTTGACTGCATGCATTAGTTTTCTTTATAGGAAATCACATGCCACTGATAGTACACTGTTCTTGACTTTAATCTCAACTAGGTCTTTCTCTGAATAGACATGCATGAGTTCCTAATGAGGAAATCTTCAGTTATCAGGAGTCCACTGGTTGAGTGCATGCACGCATTAACTGACTGATAACTCATAATTAGTTCCTCAAACAGTTTTGAACTAATTTGATTGGACTTAACTTAGTAAACTGAGCTAACTAATTACAACTCAAATATAACTCAATCTTATCTCCTTAATTAAGGGATAATCTCCTTAATTTAAGGATAACTGTTGCATGACTCCATAAAGACTTCTAACTTGAATTTCTCCAGCTAATTAATCCATAATGAATTAATTAATTATTTCCAAGTAGCTGGTGAGACTAAATTCGATTTTAATTCACAATTTTAATTCAAGGACAAATTGAAATTGGAATTTTTGGATTCTATTTTTATCATTTCTTGTTGTTATTTTCAACACTCCCTCTCAACAAGAAAGGAATTCAACTCGATCTCAATCCTGAACCTTTGGAATGTTCTGCATGCAACACTTCTCTCTAGTATTGTTGCTCCAACAACTTCAAAACAAAAAAACATCCAACCTGAATCAGTGTGATGCATCTTTCATCAAAGTCTCTGACTATTATTTCCTCTGTCAACTAAAAACTTTGCTCTTCGGATGACTCTGCCTTTCTACACTATTGTTAGTCCTTCTTTTTTCTCTTCAGAATCTTCCTACTCTAGCCTTTGTCACTTTGATCTTTGACTGCATCAATCCCACTGATTCCTCCCGCTACTATGTACTTTGGGCTCCTGTAGCAAGGTACGATCCATGAGATAAAACCTCTCAATGGACCTTGCCAAATTTCATCCTTCTTGAGACTATCACTTCACATTGCCCCACCTCACACCTAGACATATGGCTGCACGTGATCCCTCTGCCCACTTCTCCAATTGTGGCTCCTCCACAATTGTCTGAGACTTCTTCTGGGACTACATGTTGAGAGGTAATTTACTCTCCCTCTCAACCACCAAGTCTCTAACATTTGCCTTGCTCCTCAAGGCTTTGCATGCATCTTGAACCTCAAGAGCATACAATTTCTTAACTCGTGAACCGATCGGATTCACCTGTCACATGGTGATGTGTCTAAGGAAAACCTTTCCCTTATTGAAGACAACATTGTAGCCTTTATCCTCCAACATTGCGACCGATACCAAGTTCTTCTTCAGTCCAGGCACATGCTTCACATCTGTCAAGGTGATAGGAGGTCCATGCTCCCTTTGAAAAGCAACCATTCCCACTCTTGAAACACTATAACTTTTGCGTCACCCATCTCTATGCACATCTTGAGGTCTTTCTCCTCCAAGGTACTAAATAAACTTTTATCATTGGTCATGGGGAATGAGGCTCCACTGTCAATATACCAGACACAACCCATCATCGATGACACCATGCATGTGATGAGGCTAAAGTCCATTTCGAACTGAGAGGCCAATGCCTCACCTTCCGATCCATCCGAGGATCCTTTCATGGACTTCTTCGATGGGCAATTATTTGCATAATGTCCCATCTCAATTGAAGTATGATATGAATTCAATTTGCACTTGCAACCCCAAACTTCAAACTTCGAACTCTCTTCTTTGCATACTGTTCACAGCTTTGATAAACTTGGCTCTAATGCCATGTATAAATTCTGCAAATTCTCTACAAATCTCGCTCTGAGACCATATAGAAAATATGACAGTAGATTAACCCGATAATGCAATATACCAAAGAAAAATACTATAATATACTTCTACTATCAATTTTCGGAAGCTTAAAGATTACGCAAGATCGAGTTGAACGCATATAACTAGAGGAAGAAGAATCAATACACTATACACATGAAAATACTCAAGGGAAAGGCTCAGCTAAAAACCCCACTATCTGTATTATCATACAAGGTGGAAATACATCAAGATTATGCAAAGCCTTAGCTCTCATAGCTAGCCAGCTCTCAGTACAATCCTCTTGGATGCTCACAGGAAATCTTGGCTTCTCACAAGCCTTCTCCTCTACCCTCCAAGCTCCCATTTCCTTGCACAGTTACCTCTGGGATGATCTCCTTCACCCAGTGTAACACTGCTCTCACACACTACTCTAATACACTGTTAGAACTGCGCAATCCTCAAGGAACCTTACCTTGACTGCATGCTTTAGTTTCATTTATATGAAAACACATGCAACTAATAGTACACTATCCTTGACTTTAATCTCAACTGGGTCTTTCTCTGAATAGACATGCATGAGTTCCTAATGAGGGAATCTTCAGCTATCTGGAGTACACTGGTTGAGTGCATGCATGCATTAACTTACTGATAACTCACAATTAGTTCCTCAAATAGTTTAGAACTAATTTAATTGGACTTATCTCAGTAAACTGAGCTAACTAATTACAACTCAAATATAACTCAATCTTATCTCCTTAATTAAGGGATAATCTCCTTAATTTAAGGGATAACTGTTGCATGACTTCAGAAATACTTCTAACTTGGATTTCTCCAACTAATTAATCCATAATGAATTAATTACTTATTTCCAAGTAGCTGGTGGGACTAAATTCGATTTTAATTCATGGAAAAATTAAAATTGGAATTTCTGGATTCTATTTTTATCATTTCTTGTTGCTATTTTCAACATTACAGGGCTCTAGAGCATTTGTCCAACCAAGGCTCTAGGAACTAGTAACTTAACCCAAGCTAAAGGAAACATGAGAACCAACCAGAAAAATGAAGAAATGAACCCACAACACCATGCCTATCTAGGAAATGGAAAGACTAGGAAAATCCAAGGTCAATCCAAGAAATCCTCCATGCCAATGATAGATCATGACCAATAAACCACATGCATATGCCATGCATGCCAAAACTAGTGAGGAAAACACACATGCAACTCGGTACCTACAAGAAAAACACGTTGTTTTTATTAATCCTAATGTCCTCTTGCACTTTCCTACTCTTCCTTTACCTTCTTGCTCCAAAACTCCAAGTATGCCACACTCCTCCAAGACTGATCCAAGAAAAATCTAAGTGTCCAAGAGTATGAGAGAGACAACTCCAAAACTGAACTAACAAAAGTCTGTGAACTCATCCTCAAAAGCCGTTTTATTAATGAGGCCTCTATTTTCTTCATTTTCCATTATTTTCCTTCATTTTCCTCCTTACATGCAACTTGTGACCTTTCACCTCCCTTTTCTCCTAATTTCCATTATTTTCATAAATAAATGTGCTAAAATTCCATTTTGCCTTTCCAAAGCCTTTTCCATAGCCTTTGAAAATTTCATTAGCCATTAACTAATCACCAATGATCCCCATCACTATTATTTTTCTCAACATTCAACTTGGAATATGTGTCCCATGGCCATGGTTATTATCTTTCCTTTATTAACTTTATTACATGGAGTTTTCACTAGGGTTATTACATCAATCCTCATAAAGAGTCAAGGAATGAAGATCCTAAAAAAGATACGACCATCATGGTTTTTCCCATATTGTTCCATTTGAAATGAATCATATTTTCCATTCAGACATCATTGAGCTTAAAATATGTTTAGACCAAAACAAATAAGAGGATCATAGACTAGCCAAGTGTTGTTCGTCAACACAATTACCCTTACAAATATTTGCTAGATTTTCCTTTGAGCCAGACAAAGAAATTTTCATGCATGGTATTATTGAATACAACATGAAAGAAAAGAGATGACATAATAAGAAAAGTAAAAGCAGTATAATAAGGCAAATTTAAGACTTAAAAGAAAATAAACATGCAAGATGGCAAGAAAGAGATAAAGTAAGCAAAACTAGATGCAGGGTAAAGTGTGCGATCGATGCAATGCAAAATAAATCTAACCTAACAAACTAGACCTACTCCTAACATAACAAACTAGAAGGCCAAGGCTAAGTGAAATCGAATTTCCAATGTGGCTTCCGAAGCCGCTCCTGACCTACATGTAGAAAGATATGAGCAATTAAAAACAATATAAAGCAATGTGAAAAAGTAAAGATAAAAGGTTGAATACCCCGCACAAAAAATTAAAGGTCTTTCCTTTGTACCATAAATAACCAACTTACAATCATACCTTTTCCCTGAAAATGATACAAACCTCGAAAGCTTCTTGTGAATGTACCTTTATTTATGTTCTCATCCTTAGAAAACATCAAGAAAGATCAAAACTTATTATTAACGATATAAATTTTTAAGTAAGATGGCTTGAGCCAATCATAGATTCGATCATGGTACCTAAAACAATCTTCTTGAAAACCCTAACATTCTTGAGAAAATTAACTTTTGAGCAACCCAATCGGATTAAACAAAGAATCTTGTAAATAAATTGATTTGATCATGTTCAAAATCCTTGTTAACATTGTGAGAAATTGACATAACCATCAACCAGGGATGAAGTGCCTCAACTGCTTGACAAGTATCTCAATAGTGAGATGATAAAACATAAAGAATAATTGGTTCAGCAAGATAGAAAGTTGTAAAACAAATATCATCATATATAATAGTGGGAAAATGATTAGTTGCATGACATATGTTAGACCGAGTTATGATTAGATGGGCTGGTTAGGGCATAAGATTCTTCGTTATATGAAAATAGAGATGAATTGATTTGAGCAGTTTAACAAAATATTTGAATAATATAATCATTTCCCTTGCATTTTGAATACAAAAAATCACTACCTTGTATCTGATCATAAGAATTAAAAATGAATACTAGTATAGAAAATGCCGGAAACTAATCAATATATAACGGATCATCATGTGTCAAACCAAATTCAACCTTCATATCAAATTGGGAAATTAATATGTCAAGATTAGGAATTTGATTCACCATATAATTCAAGCATTCACTAACACTCGAAAAGATAGCTTGTGCAAGAAGGAAAATCATTACCATCATAATGTTCACAAGAAAGACTAGGAGTTGATTATTCTCAAAAGCATTTTACATATGTGAATCCTTTGGTTGATGATAATCTTTGTCATGATAATATTTGTCATGATATTCAAAATGATCAACTTCATAATTCTCTTCATCCATGAAAGATATACATTCCAGTCCTAGATTTTATATGAGAGATTTGCATGAGCATGAGTCAACCAAAGCGAAACTCTCTATCTGATCAGAGGCTAGATCTTGAAATCTAGGAAAATTAACTTGAAAATGATGAAAATATTTCAAGTCAGAGTTTACATCTAGTGAAACAATCTAGTGAAAATAATTATACAACATAATCCAAATCAGACATGGTTCATGGATCTCATTAAGATCACAAGAACCTGACATAACCATCAACAAGAGTTGAAGTTCCTTGACTCCTTGAAAAGCCTTGAAAATTTTAAATGTTGAGTAATTACATTGTGAGAATTGGGTTAGATCGTGAACTACATATGGCTAACTATTATCAGTTATAACAACATCACCATTATCCAAATGGCAACCATCTACATCATCGGTTTGATTAGATTTTAGAACCTCAACAAACATATCACTCAGGTCATAAGATTCTTTTGATTGTGAATCTAAGGATGTATAAATTGGAAAAATTTCATGAGCAACATGAACTAAATAATTATGTTGATGAAATACTCTAATTTGCAAAGCATAGGATATATGCTTGATTATTTGATTACTTTCTTCTTCATCATGGATGGTCATACTATCTTGTGTCAATTCAAAATTCAACTCATTGGATTGTGAATTCCAAGAGCATGGAATATTTTCATCACAAGTTAATTCATTACAAGTAGTAGGGCACGAAGGACAGTGAGTTGAAGAAGAAGTATCCATAAGAGAATCTTCCTTGAATGGATCATATTCTATATTTAAACATTTCAAATCGAAACCTTCTTGAGAAATTCATAAATCAGTCAGTGTACCTAGGCATCCATCACCATATATCTCAATAGAGTCATTATCATTATAATGATGGTTGTCCAAGGCTTTAGATTGATTAAGCATCTTGATTTCTTTTTATTGACTACCGATATCACTAGATTTTGAATCAACCGAGAATGAAGGAACATCATCTTTACAGGGAGGATTTTGAAAGAGAGAAGAGAGATTAAAATTATCTTCATACTCCTAGCCCCTTACCTATGTAATGTGACCACTATGCAACTAGTCACCATTTGGACCAATCATGAAATTGAAAATTAAGAGTATATGAAGAACTAGTTGGTGGAGCAAATCAGTCAAATGGATCATGGTACAAAGGGTCATGACAAGTAGATGATATAGGATGACAGGTGTCCCTTGAAGAAACAACACTTTTAATGATGTTAGATTCAAGATTTCGGTTATGTACATTAATATGATCTGGGGGAATCAAAGGACCAGTTTTCACCCTAGGTTGCTTGTATTGATTTGGACATTCCAAGGTTTCATGTATATGGTGTTGACCATGAAGATAAAATGTATTAGGGATAAATTTATCATCAATCTAATTTTCAGATTCCCCAACTTCAACAATATCACCAGAGACTAGCTTATTAGGCAATGAAAAGGGAGGAGGACAAGGTACAAAAGGAAAAATAGGTTCCTCCTCTGACATTAGAGGTGTCTCGTGATTAACACAAGTTGGGAGAGCATAATCAACCAAGGGTTTAGATTCACAATGTTTCAAAGAGATTTGAACCAAAATATGAAACTTTTCCTTGAATAAATCCCAATCCACATGTTCTTAAGGAAATTTATAGCATAGGTGAAGAAATCTGTTAACAAAATCCTCTATTGATTCATCAAGTTTCATTCTAAGATGATTGATCCTTTTATAATAATCTTGGTAATCATACACCACAACATAACTTGACCTTCAAGAGTGAGGGTGAATAATTTACAAGAAACATATTCACAATCCACCTCATGAAAATCATAAAACTTGAGAAAATGAGATGTATGTTTAGATATGGATATTCCACTCTCATCATCTAACTTTGATTTAGATAAGTTGTAAAAAATTTCCATGGGGATTGAAATTTTAATATTAGATATATTAGAAAAACATCACAGGAGTATAATTTGGGGCTGAGGCATTCAAGATATGAGATTCAAAACAAGCTCAATGGGCTCATCTTTTTATCTCACCTTCCTTCTAGTGCCAACTATTGATGGTGATGGAAATCCATCTACTAAGGGGGTATCCCCAGCATGAAGTCCCAACTATACCTCACATTGTTTAAGGTAGGAGCCCCAACTGGGAAATAAGGATGGTTTCCCATTATCCTTAGGAATCTTCCTTGGCTGTAGTTATTAACATAAGAGATTATGTAAACAATATTTGAAACAAGAAAGTAAGTTGACACTGAGGCATACAATACCAATGTATATAAGGTAATTTCATGGAAGGGAAAAGAGAGTTTGTTCCTCTATAAGAAAAGTAGTAGTACTATCCAAAAAGAGAGCTACAAGAGCATGAAAGAATCTTTGATTAACCTATAAAGTAGTTCACAAGATAAAAATGATCATAAAATCAAGTAACAACACACATTAAACAAGATGCATACCAAATCCAATGAAATAGTTCATTTTCATTAGCATGTCTTAACATAAACATACACTGCAAACAATGAAAGAATAGTCTCACAATCATTCACGATATATGCATGAAAGTGTGTCGGATATTAGAGCTTCATATATTAAGTGAAATTCCTAAGATACATGATTACAATGTTGCCGCACTAGCCCCAATAGTGGAACATTAAGTCACCACTTGTTCCTCCAAAGAAATATCATCTCTTCTATGCCAAACTAGAGAAGCCAAGGTGAAAAGTCCAAAGTTTGAAGTTCTTTGCTTGAGTTATGAGGATTTATTTATAACAAATGAGGTGACCTTTCACCTCCCATGAAACTCTTGACCTTCCTCATGACTCTTGACCTCCCACGTGGCTTTTCAAATTTCTATGTGACATTTGAGCTTCTAATGACTCTAAGACTTTCCAGTGACTCTTTATATTCCATGTGGGACCCCTTGTCTTCCACACATTTTACATTTTCCCCTTTTAAATTACAATAATTACATTCAACAAATGATGTGGAAAGATACGTTAACACATATGAATTTGGGATAACACTTGGACAAGCCATGACTTGGCATTGATGACATGGAATTTCATTCTGATGTGTCTAGGCCAGGCCTTTCTCCTTGCTGTTATGAATTTGAATTCTTCATAATGAATATTTTCCTACTCTTCTTCACCCTCCAAAGGGTCTAGGTGAGTGTCAAAACTTTCCAAGTCAACATGAGTTACCATGTCTTTTCCTTGGTCCAAGATTCTTTCATGTCCTTCATGATGGTTCTTTCTCATGTTCCTTCTTCACAAGTGTAGCCTCTCCTTGATGATCTCCTTTGAGGATCACCTTGCCATGTTGAAGTGATAACATCTATAGAAGAAGTCCACTCATGACATGTCAACATTAGTTTAAAAACCACCTATTCTACCTCTTCTTTGGAAACAGGAAATGGTTTTGAGAGAAGGAGACTGAGAATTATGTAGTTGAGCATCACAGGGGTCGAGGGATGATGTACCTATCTACTCAAACTATGTAATGCATTGTAGGATACTCATCAAATGAAGGGACTAAACAATTGAGAAAGTTAATGGATTTGGTTTTATGAATGCTCCAACATGTATATATATGTATTGTAACATTGAAAGGAACATAATGAAAAATCAATCTGGTAGTCCCAGTTTTGGGATCTAGGGAAAAGTATCTATGTATTTGTTTTATGTTTCTCTCCATTATATATATATATATATATTAATAATTTGTTTGCAGGTAATTTCTGTACAGGGTTAAAACCTACATTTTGTATAAGAGTTTTTTCGACTTCGAGGGGACTCCTTTGCTGCTGAGGGTTTTTTTCTCGGCCATGTGGTAGAACTTGTTCAGTGGAAAGACAGAGATCGAGAAATTTAATGGTCAGAGCTTTAAGATGTGGAAGCTTAAGATGGAGGATCTGCTGGTAGATAAAGTTCAGTGGATCGCAGTAGATCCAGATACTAAACCAACAATAATATTAGTAGAAGATTGGGTGAAATTGGATCAGAAGGCAAAAAGAACAATACAGTTGTGTATCTCAGATTCAATATTGTTGAATGTATCAAGGGAAGCTATGACGAAGGATTTGTGGGTCAAGTTAGGGACTTTGTACTAATCTAAGTCTTTGGTGAATGAATTGGTCCTGGACAGAGCATTTGAATGACTTTAATATTGTGGTAAGCCAATTGTTATCTTTTGATATACAAATTGCAAATGAATATAAGTGCATCAGTTTGTTGTGTTCTCTACCAGATTTTTGGGATAGTCTGGTTGTTGCTATAGGTAGTAATACAACTACCTTGAAGTTTGATGAAAAATTCTCATCCTTGTTGTTGAAGGAGATGAGACAGAAAAATATGGATAGCTATAATGGAGATGCTTTATTTGTATGAGGGTGGTTTCAAGTGGGAAATCTAAATTGCCAAGAAAACTTGTAAAGGTATGTTGGAAATGCGGAACGAAAGGCCACTACAAAAAGGATTGCAGATATAAATCTCTTGAGAAAGGAAAGGGATATGATGATGCTGCTTCTGCAAAGGCGAAAACTACCTCATATGAAGGTGGGGATGTGTACTTGGCTTCTTCTTCAAGTACACATGTAGATCATGAGGCATGGTTGATTGAATTAGGTGCATCCTTTCACTTCACTCCCCATAGGGTGTGGTTCTCTGAGTATGAGAAATATGTTGGTGGTGATATTTTCTTAGGGGATGGCAGGAAGGCTAGAATCATTGGATGCAGAAAATTTAAGCTGAAATTGTAAGGCGAAAGGATTATAAAAATTTTGGGTGTTCTGCATATTTCTACATTGGTCAGAAATATGATTTTTGTAAACAACATGGATGATGCAGGTGTAAAAATAGTGTTCGAGAAAGATACATGTAAGATGGTTCAAGGATCATTAGTATTGATGTAGGGAGTTCGGATTGGAACTCTCTACAAGCTTCTTGGTAGTATTGTTATTGAAAGCAGAGGATAAAATCTAGTGGTATCTGGAGAAAAGACCATGCTATGGCATCAAAGGCTTGGACATATTGGAGAGAAGGGCCTTCGAATACTTCACGGTAATGGTATGGTAGAAGGTATGTCTAATTTCTCTCTAGATTTTGATTTTTGTGAACATTGTGTATATGGGCAGAAAAATCGAGTGAGTTCCCCTCTGGTGCTAAGAGGGTGAAAGGGATATTAGAGCTTGTAGATAGTGATGTGTTTGGACATGTGTCAGTTCCATCATTGGGTAATATTGTGTACTATGTATCATTTATAAATTAATTCTAAAGGAATACATCAATATATTTCCCTAGGAAGAAATCTGAAGTCTTTGACAGGTTTAAATAATTTAAGGCTCTGGTGGAAAACAAAACAGAGAAGAAGATAAAGGTGTTGAGGACAGATAATGGTGGAGAGTTTTCCAAGAAGGGATTTGAAGAGTTTTGTAAGAAGTGTGGCATAGAATGATAGAAGAATACTCCATACACACCTCAACAAAATGGAGATGTAGAAAGAATTAATAGGACATTGATGGAAAAGGCACAAAGCATGCTCAGTGGTGTCAAGTTAGGACAAGAATTCTAGGCAGAGGCGATGGAGACTACCTCTTACCTGGTTAAGAGATCACCTTTATTAGCATTGGAGGATAAGACTCTAGGTGAGGTATTGACTGCTAAGAACCCCTCTCTTTCACATTTGAAGGTATTTGGATGTAATGCATATGTACATGTTCCAAATGATAAAAGAATTGAGTTGGATAGTAAATTTGAAAGGTGCATATTTATTGGGTATAAGGATCGTTTAAAAGGTTATAAGATTTGGAACCAGGAAACAAGGAAGGTTGTGTATAGTTCAGATGTGGTGTTTAGAGAGGTGAAAGATGTTATTAAACATGAAGTCTTACTAAAGGAACTTGAGAAGATAGAGTTTGAGCTAAAGGAGGAAGAATCAAACTCTACAGTAGAAAAAGAATCAGAAGATGAAGAGCCGCAAACTCAAGTTGTGAGAAGATCAGATCAAGAAAGAAGGTAGCCAGAAAGGTATAGTCCAGTTGCTTTCTGTTAAAATTTTGGTTTATCTATTATTGATGATGATCCCAAAAATGTTAGGGAGGCATTAGATTCAGAGGATGGAAAACTCTGGAAAGAGGCCATGGTTGATGAAATGGCATCTTTAAAAATTAGGCTTGGGATCTTGTGGAGTTTCTGTATGGAAGGAAACCCATTGGGAGAAAATGGGTGTTTAAGAAGAAGATGAATGCAAAAGGAAAGGTGGAGAAATATAAAACCTGGTTGGTAGCAAAAGATTATTCCCATGTGCCAGGAATTTACTTTGGTGATATTTTTTCTCTATTTTCCAAGGTAGCTTCTATTATATTACTTTTATTTGTTGCTAATACTTTTGATTTTGAGGTAGAAAATATGGATGTGAAGACATCATTTCTTTGTGGGGATCTAGAAAAAGAGATCTACATGAAGCAACCTGAAGGCTTTGCGGTGAAGGGAAAGAAAGAACTGGTATGCAGGTTAAAAAAGTCGTTGTATGGGTTAAAAAATTCGCCAAGGATGTGATATCATAAATTTGATACATATATATGGGGACTTAGTTTCATGAAAAGAAAAGCAGATCACTGTGCATATTTTAAATTAATTTGGGACCATGTTATTTATCTGGTCTTGTATGTGGATGATATCTTGCTAATTGGAAATGAAAAATAAATTATACAGGATTTGAAGACCCAATTGTCCTCCAAATTCGAGGTGAAGGATCTGGGTATTGAAAACTATATTTTGGGCATGGAAATTAAATGAGATTGAGCAAAAAGGAAGCTTTGGTTAAACCAGAGGAAGTATGTCGAGATAATATTGCAGAGGTTTAGTATGTAGGATAGTAAATCGGTGAAGGTTCCTATTCTTGTAGGCATAAATATATTTGCTGAACAATGTCCCAAGACACAAGAAGAGGAAGAGTACATGTCTCGTGTTCCATATGTAAGTGCAATTGGTAACCTTATGTGTGCAATGGTATGTACTATACCATACATTGCACATGTAGTGGGAGTATTGAGTAGGTTTATGTCAAAACCATGGAAGGAGAATTGGACAACATTGAAGTGGGGTTTCATGTATTTTCATGGCAATAGTGATTATGGTATGTGCTACCAAGCAAGACCAGGATTGGACAGAGTTTTGGACATCTGTGGCTTTGTTGATGCAGACTGGGTTGGAGATCTAGATCAGAGAATATCTACAAGTGGGTATGTGTTTAACCTATTTGGAGGAGAAGTTAGTTGGATGAGAAAAATATAGTTTGTAGTGGCTCTTTCAACTACAAAGGTTGAATAAATGTCAGCCACTCATGCAAGAAAGGAAGTAGTTTGGTTGTAGATATTGTTTTGAAGTATGGGGTTGGTATAGTGAGATATAAGGATAGACTATGATAGACAAAGTGCAATTTTCTTGGCAAAGAACCCTACTTATCATTCAAAGACAAAGCACATTGATGTTTAGTTTCACTCTGTGATAAATATGGTTGAGGAAAAAAGGGCGTTGTTGGTAAAGATGTACACTTTGAAGAATGTTGCAGATGCATTGACGAAGTCTATGAGCACTGATAAGTTTTGTTGGTGTAGAGAAACAATGGGTGTTGCAAGGTTGGACCAATGACTAAGCTCTCCTATATTCCCCTTGTATAAGGTTTGGGGGAACTCCACAGGAAAAAGAAATTGGACCCTATATTAGGTGGGCAAACCTTCCTATGGTTTTGTGCATGGGTTTTGCACATGGTTTTGTGCATGATGGTTTTTTGCCTATGGTATTTTTTATATCCAGTAAAGGGAACTACGATTATGTTCTAATCCAATGTTAATTGATTGGGGTTTATCAATGCTTTGACATGTATATATATGTATTGTAACATTGAAAGGAACATAATGAAAAATCAAGCTGGTAGTCCCAATTTTGGGATCCAAGGGAAAATCTTTGTGTATTTGTTTTTTGTTTCTCACCATTGTACATTTTATTTTTTTAAGAATTCGTTTGCAGGTAATTTCTATATAGGGTTAAAACCTATAAGAATATAGCCTGGTTGGGAAAGTTACTGACATAGGGAGGGTCCATTATCTATGAAAACTTTGGAATGCACAATCCAAGACAATACAGGACAAGATATTGTGTAGTTGAGGGAGTCAGTGATGCAGTGAGACAAGCTTGTTCACTGTGATTGTGCAGTGCGCAATTTTGGGAGGAATGGGATAGTGGATTGCATAGTTGAGGAAGCTTTAATACTAAGTAATATTGTGCAACATGTAGTGGAAGCATGATTTGGTAGTGGTTGCACAATTTGAAAGTGTAGGAGGCAAGGACTAAGCATTGGGATTGCAATATGTGTAGTCCTTGAAGGCAGTGACTGTGCAGTGCATAGTTCCAAGAGGCAAGGATGGCTCTTCGGGGACTGAGACTATGCAGCACATAATTCAAGAAGGCAAGGTGATGAGTGGTTCGTTGGGCAAGTTGTGAAGAGAGGAACACTTAATAAATTAACTAAGTGTGGGATTAGTGAAATGAAAGACGAAACCAAAACATGTAACAAGGCATGATCATGATCACACACTTACAATCGATCAACCACATGAAAATTAATAAATTAACACCCAAAATAAACATGCATCCATTGAAATGACAACAAAGTGACACTCATTTCTAAGTGCAACAATTGAAATGTAGCTTTGCGACACTTAGAATACAAGTTACGACACAAGTGTCAACTGAAACTAGAAAGTGCACTAAGCTGTGGGGGAGAGTCTAGCACATATTCTCATGATATCTATAATAAGTTAATGCAAAAGGATGCACTATAATTTCCTCTAGTAATGTGATAAGGTGCAACACATGAAGGAGTAAAAATAGTTGAAAGCGTCACTTGTGACAGTAAGAAAAAGTGAAAACGACATTTGCAAAAGTTAAAGAAAGTGAAAATAACACTTGTGAAAGCGGAGGTGCATAAAAGTTGAAATTGAGAAAATCCATTGGGATGATGGTACACTTGGAACTAATAGTGGGAGGACTATTAAATGGAATTGTGCATTGGATGTCCATAGGGATTGGGCAGTCTTTATCTCTAATAATTGCACAATCACTATCACTGGAGACTGCGAAAGCACTGTCTTGTAGAACTGTGTAGTCATCATCCACAAGGAACTATGCAATCACTATCCTTAGGTGATGCATAGTCATTGTTATTAGGATATACACAATGACTATTATCAAGGATTGCATAGTGCTTGACTTTCCAGCGTGTGCATTGATTGCTATGCTTGCTATAAAAGGTTGTGCTTATGAATGCATCAAAGGCTAATCATGCGTAAACGTGTGGTTTCAACAATTATAATCTCCAAAGAGGACTTAAAAACTTAGAAAATCATCAATCGATCACGAAGCAACTAAGAATAGTCAAGGAATGAAAGATCATGGGATCATAAGGAGGCTCTAAAATTCGAGCGGAGACAAACTTTTGAAGGTTGTTTGTCACAACGACAACACCCTCCTATGTTTTTATTGTTCTAATTCTTAGGTTTGTATATGTATGTATCAAATATGAGATATCTTACTTTGTTTCAAGTGGAATTTAGAATATCGAAGGTCAATGGTTGATATATGTGTGTTATTCCTATATAGATTGCCTTTTGTTGGCACAAATAATTGAATGTTATAATTGAGTGTGTGCAAATTGATATCACAACGTATTTAACCTCTATTTCAGAACAAATCTAGGGTGTTTACATGATGATCTTTTTCCTTTGCTTACAGCAATCAAATGAATGATCTCATTGTTTAAGAAGGCATGCCTTGTATGATTCATTACAGATCTAGGGTCGGGATTTATTGTTGTGAGGTGCTTTGGTTATTGTAAGACTATGTTGCTTCCAGCATGCAACAATGATGCATGTAGCCTAACATATCTAGTCCATGATTACCATTTACAATTTGGAATGGATATTTTGACGATATAAGGTCTTGTTATATCTAAGACGTTTGTGATCCATAATGTAGATAGAAGTATTTTGAATTAAACACATAGTTAGGATTTGGTCAACGTTTCAAACCAACTAATGTGGTTCATCCTCAGGAAAAGATGAGAAATCAATCGATCTGTAGGTATAAATAGCATGGATGCATCATTACCCAAAGTTAGGCATTGAAAACTAGCCGTTGGTAAGTTAGTTAAAAAATTATTAAATAATTGGGGAAGGGAGATATCTTGTTAAAATATTAATTAAGTAGTTAAATACTAGCTGTTATGCAATAAATAGATATAAAATATTATTTTTCAAAATTGTTGATTTATATATTTAATAATATCATACTATATAGTATTACTCATTAGGGGATGACTTATTCCAAATAAATATATTTAGCTGAAAACTAATTTTTGGGATTAATTCAATTTAAAATATTTAACTACAGTATATTTTAATAACTATTTATTTCTTACTATTATTATAGGATCATTGATAGATGGAGGAAGGCTTATTTCCACAAATTAGAAATATAGAGATTTCAAATTTCAAAGAACCAAAGAAATAGGTTAGGAATTGTTACTAGAAAAATATTAATAATCCAAAAAAAAGGAGTTTCTAACTAGTGAAATTGAAGAAAATAAATTAAGAAAGGGGAAGGTCAAAAGAAAAAATAAGAAATAAAACCTAAGGGGATTCAAAAAATAGAAAAAGGAGAAAAGAGAAATATAGAGAGAGGCTGCTAAAAATATATATACTAAAAAGGTTAAACACATGAAATTAAAGAAAGGAAATTAGGGGAAGAATGAAGAAACCCAAAGGAGATAAAGGTAAATAGAAAGAGAAAGGATAAAAAGGAGAAAGGGGAAGAAAGGGAGGCATAATTGTGAAGAGAGAGCCATAATCTAGCTCATACTCAATTTCCAACCATCATCCCTATTAAGATTTCTAGCATGCCTCTCAATCTCAATTGCTTCCCTCAATTGTCTATGGTGGAAGTGATCAACCCTAGAAATTACTTTGGATTCTTCAATGCAGACGAGGTGTTTTGATTTCTCTGCATGTTCGGATAGGGATGATGCGCGGGAGAAATTGCCTCTAATGTCTGTAGCATGCTCATTGATCCTCTTCTTAATATACCTCCCTATTTCTCCAATATAGGGGATACCATAGGAGCAGGGAACCTGGTTCATTGCTCCTATGGTATCCCCTATATTGGAGAAATAGTGAGGTATATTAAGCAGAGGATCAATGTGCATGTTGCAGACATTAGACACAATCTAGTGGCCTGGTGTAGGTGTAATGGATAATCGTTCAAATCCAGAAATGATTTATACAAGTTCAAGTGGAACTTCTTCTTGGATTTCCTTTGGAGTATCAGACATCTACCTCCAAACTTGGCTATTCTGATCAATTAGCAGAACTGCTTAATTTTAGCCACAATATGACAACCTTCTAATTTCCACAGAATTAAAAGGGAATTTAAACTTTTGGTTAATTCCTTGTCATGTCTACCTTTTCCTTAAATATTTCACACTAACTCTTCATCGTTCGTTGTTAACTTTCAATCCGATCGCTGTTGGTTCCCTCGATCAACGAAACTAATCAACGATCCTCCATCGTTGATCAAAGCACATTTGATCCAACGGTTATCAGCGATATTGGATGGGAATCTTGCACAATGTTTACCTGCCCGATAAAGTGGTTTTCTCTCTCCACCGAGTGTTATGTGTCAGTCGATTAATGGAATCGCTTAGAATTTCTAAAGATGGCTTACAACTTTTTCTTCACTCAATAAACAGGTTCACTAAAAAAAAACCACTTTTTCTTCCTTGACTAACGCACAAGCTTATTTGTGTGCAATGACCATTAGATCTATTGGATCTGTAGATAGGGCGGTTCTAGATTCCTTTAGGTTAACATGATTTTGTCAGGGTTTCTGTTCTCTTTTCTATCAAACTTAACACTTTCGCTACAATTAACTTGTCTCAACTCTTATTCTCCAATGTTTTTATAACATAACCAAATTATCTCAAAACATGGAAACACAAGATTTATCATATAATACAGACTTTACACATTCTAATTCAAAAGCCAAAATGCAAATCAACAGAACTCAGAGATATTGCAGAGGGATACAACGCCTCTGGGATTGACCAATTATACACAAAAATACACAGATACAATTTTTGTAACTAAATATTATATGGCCTAATCAAGCCAAAACAGTCAAAGTCCCTTTACAATCATTCAAAACTTACATAAATACCATTTCATTCTAACAATCAGATTCTTAATCCATAGATTGAATCTGCCTAATATTAGACAATATCTAATCTGGTTAATATTCTCCTTGAGAATATCAACTGAATCTAAACAACTTGAATCAATTATAAAATCACTAAATCCCTAATCCTAGCTCAAATCCTATCTAGAAAACTTTGTAATTGACAGCTAAAGGATCCCATTGCTTTGCTTGTAACCTTTTTTTGTATTTTTGGAATAAATTCAAAGCCTTTTGTCTTCGAGCCTCATGCTCCTACATCAGACTCCTGAGGACAAAACTCTTCATGGGCTCCTATCCATGAGCTCTTCTACAAAATTTCCCAATTTATGTAGCATGGCATCTGTCATCCAAGTAGCTTCAACAATTGGTTGGTCCTTCCATTTTACCAAATACTGAAAATAATATGTCCTCTTGTCTTCTTCAACAATTTCTTGTCCAAAGGTAACTGTTTTACCCAATCAATCTCTTGTTCTTCTTGATCCTCTGCTGTGTCATCTGCATTTCCACTTTCATACCTATGCAAATCAACAATATTGAAAATTGGAGATATTCCAATATCAGGGGGTAATTTAATTTCATATGCATTTGCAGAAAATTTCCTCAAGACTCTGCATGGTCCAATTTTCTTAAACTTTAACTTGTTATACTCTTTTTCTGGAAATATTTCGTTCGTCAGGTATGCTAAAACCAAATCTCCAACTTCAAAATTAACTTCTCTCTTCTTCAAATCTGCTCTGCTTTTGTATTTTATGTTGTTGTCCTGTAATTGTTGTTTTACCTATTCATGTATTGCTTGAGCTTCCGTAGCAAAATCTTCTCCTTTAGCACTTCTCATTTCAGCTTTTCCCAAGTGTCTCAATTCAGACACTCCCTTTGGGTGCATTCCATAAACTATACGGAATGGACTATGCCCTATACTACTATTAGGGGAATCATTATAAGAATATTTTGCTGGTGCCAATACTTGATCCCACTATTTTGGGTGTTCACCTGCAAGACTTCTCAGAAGATTACCCAAGCTTTTGTTTACAACTTCATTCTGTCCATCAGTCTGAGGATGATAAGCAAAATTGAAACTCAATTTAGTTCCAAGTTTCTTCCACAATTTCCTCCAGAAATGCTCAACAAATCTAGTGTCTATCTCTGAAACAATGCTCTTAGATAACCCATGTTATCTTACAATCTCCTTAAAAAACAGATTAGCAATGTGAGTAGCATCAATGGTTTTATAACATGGAATAAAATGTGCCATTTTTGAAAATTTGGCAACTACTACATAAATTGAATAATGTCCCCTTTGAGTTTTTGGTAAACCCAAAACAAGGTCCATACTTAGCATATCCCAAGGCCTATCTCGAATAGGTAATGGAACATACAAGCCTATGTTTTGGCTCCTTCCGTTTGCGTACTGACATAATTTACAATTTTTCACATACTTTTCCACTTCAACTCTCATCTTTGGCCAAAAATGATCTGGAATTTATCCAGGACAAAGAATTAAATGTATTACAGACTCATGTGCATGGAGGTGCCTATGTTAATTTATGCAATGGATCGATAAGATTGTGAAATACAAAGACATTGAAGCAGTTAGAGAAAACACAACAGGAAAACATGTAAATACAACAAGTTTAATAAGGAGTTCACCCAATGCTCCTGGGCTATGTCTCCTAGTCCAGCCTTTAGTGGTGGCCTCTCTATTATGTTTTCAAAGTAGAGTTTCTACAACAGTGAGCTCAATTTGAGTCTCACTCAAAAGATATAAATAAGTAGGACTGGACTTGGATCCCCCAAATCTCTGGAGTACACAAACTCTCCTCACTGAAACTTGAACTCTGTTGGTCACAGTAGTATGAGCCCAATCTGAGACTCATACATGACAGGCCTATGCCGAGGAGTTTGCTTGAACCTCTCAAGCCTTCTCTGGAGTACATATACTCTCTGACTCTCTCTGGCTCTGTCTCAATGCTGCCTTTGCTCTACAGGTCATCTCGACTTACTTTCTCTATTCTCTGCTCTTAGCTTTCTTACTCACTTTTCTCACTACTTACTTTGTCTCTATCAGTTTGTGGCTCTAAAGCCAATCTGCTTTCTGACTGTTCATTTCCGCTTCCCAGTGTTCTAGTTCTTCTGCCTCTGTCAGTTTGAATTCCCTTGTTCTACGTCATCATCACTGTGTAACGCTTCACAGGGAGGTGGCCACCTATTTCATAATGAATTGAGTGTTAGTTCTCTTGGAAATGTTTGAACAGTTGTTATTTCCGTTTAACTCCCAAATTTCCCGCAAACATGATTCTTTTACCAACTCATCATTCATCTTAGACTTCAAACTTTATACAACATGGCCTGTTTACCTCGTTGAATCCAGTCATCTATCAGATCGGATGTCCACTATCGATCTAGAGCCTCCAGATCCTACAATCTCCATCCATATCGGGCGGGTAAGTTGCATGACGTTTACTTGTCTGATGTGAGTGGTTTTCTCTCTCTTCTACTAGACTCGTGGCACCCAGTGTGTGGCATCAGGTGAGACTTGGTTGAAACCACTTACCACTCGAAGCCCTTCCGACATCCTACCAGTTTTTGTGTGGGACCCGCTTCTGACGAAATCGGAGAATTCCGTACAGTTTTTGACTTTTCGGGCGTGGGTCACTCGAGGCTTTTTCTTCTCTAAGTGGTTTTCCCTGTTAGGTTCCTATACCAATAGGTTTCATCTTTCATGATTGACAGTGGAAGGGCTAAATATGTTCATCATTGCAGGCTGTAAAGGTTCCATATTTGGTGTACATACTATGAAAATTAAAAAATGAAAAGAGGGTATGCCTTAAAAGAATAATCAAAAGGCAAGAAAATCAAATGGTCAAAAGAAAAGTGAAAATGAACCCCAAACTAAAGACCAGGAAAGGGGCCAGTCAAAATGCCACTACTATCTTTTGGCAATGTCCCACTCTACAAATACTACTGCTAATCATACTGGATGGATGGCCCAACAGTCTAATCTGGACCATGCCATGTTTAAATTGCTTGTTGCAGAATAGAGAATGTTTCCTTTCCAAATAGCTCAATCTTGGTAGATGACTAGCTAGGTAGAGAAATGGAGGAGCCCAACTGCTTAATCTAGGTCCTTGGAAGAAATAAGGGTAGATTTAGATAGGAGGACAGTCAAAAGAAAAAGAGAACAATCAGGGTCTGCTAATTCAAGTGCACCCACTTCAAGTGAAGAAAAAATGTTAGGATTACTAGGATGGGTAAATAGTGCAAGGTTGCAGAAAGGAAGGGCCATCACCAATTGGCTTATCAAGTACAAAGACTCATTCCATTCAGGGTATTGGCATCATAGCAGAGGTTTGAGGACATAACATTGGAAGCATGTCCAATTTCCCCCTATTTTCCCCCAAACATCATTTACTAACATCCCCAAGGACCTTGAGACTTGCTCAAGTGTCCTGTTCCACTTCAGTTCATGACAGAGTACCAGGTCAAACTATGAAGTTCAATCAAGGAAAAGAAGCCACATTTTTGTGTAAAAACCTTGATTGTCAATTCCCTCATCCTCCATTCCTAAGTTTTACTTTTAAAAACTTAATATTTTCCCCTACATTCACCTCACAATGTAATATTAACAACTAATGTATTATCTAACTCCCTAAGTTCCCCCCCTTCCCTAATTCTATAAAGACCTATGAAAAAATTCCCAAAAAATTTATATAAATACCCTCCCCCTAGCAGTATAGCTATATAGCCCTCTCTTGGGGAATATTAACCCATCAGGGGTTAATATTAACCCTCTTTGACCCTAAACTATGGTTTTCAATTAAAAAACTTTGGCTAAAAACCAAAAATCCATGGTCCCTGCCCTCATTAGCCCTTCCTACCCCTTTTTCCGCCCTAAATACATTTGTTATAATGTTTTTCAAATAAAAACATTTATAAATGGGCGCGAACAAACTAAAAACCGAAATCCTAATGTTAAAAACCCACCCCCGCGCTTGATTTATTAAAATAATTGTTTAATTGGCGGCTCCCCGCGGCAATAAACAGGGGTCACATCACGATTGCCGCCAACCGTTCGATCGCCAGCCCACTAATCCAACGATGGGCGGTCAATCTTGCCCGAGAAATGCCCGACCTTTTGCGTCCGGGGGATTGGCGGTTTCACCGTCGTCCCCCCGCCACGCATCGGCCTCCCACACTATTTGGAGCCCCCCCCCCTTATACCACTTACCGCCTATGGGGCCTCCGGGGAAACCACTTACCACCCATCCCCCCTCGCTGACGTCACACCCCCGTGAGCGTGACGTCACCTCACCTTTCCGCCATCGCGCCTCCACGTCACCTCCACGTCGTCTGTCCACCCGCCTGCCCTGCCACCGTGTCATCGCCACCTGGCCACCCACGTCAGCTGCCACGTCACCCTACCGTACCTGGACCCACCGATGACTTCATGCTGACCTCATCACTAAAAAGGCACCAAAGGGTCAAAAGTGCATAAAAATTCTGGAAATGACCATTGTTTGTCATTTTTATTCGTCATTTCCGGAGCACTCTGCATGCAAAAGACGTCCTTTACTCCCGAAATCAAAAATTCATCCACCAAGGTTGTTGCCGCCCTCAAAGTCGACCCATGTACCTGAAATTGATCCAGCTTGACGCCTCCTGCACCGAGAAATCCAGGTATTTGCCGTAGGCGACCCACTTTACCCGTATTTCTCCCATTTTGTCTCCTAAATTCCTCTAAAAAACTCTTCATAAGCTCCTCACAGATAAATTGTCCATTGAAACCACTCAAAGGCCTAGTAAAATCCCTGCACCACAAGGCTCTGCAAGAAACCCGTGCCCTTCTGCGAAATTCACCATAAAAACTAGTTGGAGAAGCCGAGCTACCGGCTAAAAGCCCATAAAACTGCACACTCATCCCTGTTTTCAAAGTTCCCCTTGAAAAACCAACTAATTGGCTCAAACACACTTTGGTTTCTTCCAATAGAGTGCCCCACAGTTTATCAAAACCTGATGCAGGGGCAACCTGCATATACCCAGGATCTCCAACAAAGTATATAAGAATGGTTCTCAGCTTTTTTCCACCTCGAGAACAAATCAGTTCAAACGTTGTCCCAAGCCCCGACAAGTCCATTCTATCATTAAATTGCCAAATTTTCTCTCGCTGTCAGGCTAATCGTGGACCAAACCTTTTCAATTTTCCATCCAATTTGTGGGGTCCATAAACAATGCCAGAAGTCTCAGTTCCCATCCATGGCGGTAAATTAAGCCATCAAAATAAAACTATCCAATGTATAATTAGACCACTCTTAAATTCTGCAACAACCTGATTTCTTGACTACCCAGTTAATACACATGAACATTCAAAACACAACAATGCATATACACTACGCTGCCCTCGCTTCTGCGAGTCAAAGTTAACAAAGGAACCTATGCGTTCGGATAGATCTGGCTGTATAAGCATCCACGGCTTTTGTTGAACAATTAAGGGACATTATACGTACAAAGCGTTGATCACCTCCACGAACCGTAATGCTACCGCTATCGGATAACACTCCAGAAGCTTGTGGAACTGTTTCCATGCACCATCATCTGGAAATGCTATGACTATATTTTCGGAATTAGGAAGCTGGTCAAGCCGTTGCTTGAGTAGAGGAATATCACTTTCAAAGCATGGTAGCACATGATTGCCAAAATGGAACCTTTCCGGAAGTTACATATACTGTTAAACTGTATTCGAAACTAAGAAACGTGGATTTCATGCAATTTGTTACCAATCGTTCTACGTACAGTTATCTTATCACACCAATTCAAGGGTGCTTGCATGCGGTAATGTTTTTAAACATAACATAAAAGTGCTTCACAAATTATACAGATAACCGTTCGCTTAACCCACAGTCCTAATAATCTATGGACTACGCGCGTCCCTATAACAAATTAACAACACATCATCAATAACATTGAGAGGGATTTTTTTTTTATCACAACACCTTTGGCCTCGTCCCTCTCTCTGATGAGCTGAGAGCTTGCTGCAACTTTTATTTATAATAATAATAATAGATACATAGATCAGGCCTTATCTCCTAGAAAAAGTATGATTTTTCCCTTTTTACAATGATATAAGTGGAAGCTTTATTCCCTATCTTTATCCTAATTTTGACTGGAAAAAACATAGAAATTCTATCCTCATTCTTTTTCTAACTATTCACTCATATTCTTTTTCTAAATAAAAGAATATTTACAACAAAATATCTAAAATTACCACACCCCCTCTTTATTCTATATTTACATATGAAAAATGGGCTTGATGCTCCTGCATCATACACCCAACCTTAAATTTAATCATGATCTCCCGATCATGTGTTCGGACCTGTGTATGCCTAGATCCCATATCTTATTATGTAAGTCACCATGTGCTACTGGTCGCTGTCTTCCTCCAGGTTTCCACACTTTATGCTGCATTTCTCCACTGGCTGCACTCTTACAGTCTTCTGCTGTCTTCCTTTTGCTGCCGCTTCTGCTGCTTCTCTTCCTTGCTGATGTCTTCCTTTGAGACCCTTCCAACATGATTCTTATAATTAAATCAATTTCTTTGTCTAATAAGTCTTCAGACTGCTGACTTCTTTCTTCTATGCTTGTTTCTATTCTGACTGCCACCCAATCATCCATGCCCTCTTGTCTTCTGGAACAGAAAACCTCTTCTCCCTTCATTTGACTAATTGACTGAGTCAAATATTCGCAAGTACCTGCAACAATACCTGCATTCACAAAACACTTGTTAGAATAAAAGTCATAAGGCATCAGTGCCTTACTTTCCTCTGCCAGCATTTCCTCTGCCATAATTTTAGTATACTGATCCCAATCATTCTTGAGATTATCACTCAATCTGTCCTCAGCATCATCTTCTCCGAGAATGCATGTGTATTTTGGTTCATAAACCTCTTTATCTTCACTCATCTCTGCCTTTATATTCTGGATTCTTATTCTCTGTACTTCTAGTCTCTTCTCTAGAACATTTAACTCATGCCATAAATCTGTCATCTCCTTTGAGAAGATTTCTGTGCAATCTTCAATATTTTCACAAGCCCAGCTTTCTGTTGTTACCATCTCATCACCTGCATTCATACATAAACTTTCACCAAGTTCAACAGTTTCCACTGTTTCTTCACTTATCCCTGCTACAGACTGATTCACTTCTTTAGCATCTATAAGAATTTCCTCTTGTGCTGTAACAGTTTCAAAAGATGGCATATCTTCCTCAACACCTGCAAACATACACAACTCATCAGTGTTAAAACTGCAAGTCTTTTTAGTCCTCACTGCTTCCTTCACCAGTTTCCTTTGAACAAATCTGCATGTGGGATTTTCAACCTCCAACTCTCGCGCAAGAACTCTAAGTCCCTTTTTCAACAAGGCAATCAGAATTTGCCTCAACCTCCTCTGCAATTGTCGCCAGATCACTCTCTTTCCCTTCAGTGGAAAGATCCATTTTCCTTGCTGCTTTTCCTGCTCCTGCAGCCGTTCTTCCAGTACCTGTAATTGTGCCTTTATTTCTGCAATCTCTCTTTCTCGAACTCCTGTAGTCATCTCATCTCTGTGGCTTCTTTTTGAACCTCTTCTTTCTCCTTTATGACTTTTAGTAGCCTTCTCCATCGCCATGAGTTCCTCACCTATGCGTTGCATAAAGCCTCTGCCAGAGCAAACTTTTTTGCTGCCATTTACCTCACCAATCCTTCCCTCCTCGTCTGGTCTTTTGGTAATCATTGGTCCTCTGCTCGAACCTTTTGAGAATCCTCCACTGCTCCTGTAGGCTTCCCTCATCTGCAACTTTATTCAACCTCTGTTGAATCTTTAGGTTCTGCCACATTCACTTCTCCTTCTTTCCGCTGAGATTTCTTCACTATTCCTGTAAATCAATATTCATCAGTCCCCAAAAATCATCACATGGAATTAACAAAGAAAACACTTGAACCTTCAAAAAGAGTTGCTCCGGCTCTGATACCACTTGATGCAGGGGCAACCTACATATACCCAGGATCTCCAACAAAGTATATAAGAATGGTTCTCAGCTTTTTTCCACCTCGAGAACAAATCAATTCAAACGCTGTCCCAAGCCTCGACAAGTCCATTCTATCATTAAATTGCCAAATTTTCTCTCGCTGTCAGGCTAATCGTGGACCAAACCTTTTCAATTTTCCATCCAATTTGCGGGTTCCATAAACAGTGCCAGAAGTCTCGGTTCCCATCCATGGCGGTAAATTAAGCCATCAAAATAAAACTGTCCAATGTATAATTAGACCACTCTTAAATTCTGCAAAAACCTGATTTCTTGACTACCCAGTTAATACACATGAACATTCAAAACACAACAATGCATATACACTATGCTGCCCTCGCTTCTGCGAGTCAAAGTTAACAAAGGAACCTATGCGTTCGGATAGATCTGGCTGTATAAGCATCCACGACTTTTGCTGAATAGTTAAGGGACATTATACGTACAAAGCGTTGATCACATCCACGAACCGTAATGCTACCACTATCGGATAACACTCCAGAAGCTTGTGGAACCGTTTCCATGCACCATCATCTGGAAATGCTATGACTATATTGTCGGAATCAGGAAGCTGGTCAAGTCGTTGCTTGAGCAGAGGAATATCACTTTCAAAGCATGGTAGCACATGATTGCCAAAATGGAATCTTTCCGGAAGTTACATATACTGTTAAACTGTATTCGAAACTAAGAAACGTGGATTTCATGCAATTTGTTACCAATCATTCTACGTACAGTTATCTTATCACACCAATTCAAGGGTGCTTGCATGCGGTAATGTTCTTAAACATAACATAAAAGTGCTTCACAAATTATACAGATAACCGTTCGCTTAACCCACAGTCCTAATAATCTATGGACTACGCGCGTCCCTATAACAAATTAACAACACATCATCAATAACACTGAGAGGGATTTTTTTTTATCACAACACCTTTGGCCTCGTCCCTCTCTCTGATGAGCTGAGAGCTTGCTGCCACTTTTATTTATAATAATAATAATAGATACATAGATCAGGCCTTATCTCCTAGAAAAAGTATGATTTTTCCCTTTTTACACAATGATATAAAGCTGGAAGATTTATTCCCTATCTTTATCCTAATTTTGACTGGAAAAAACATAGAAATTCTATCCTCATTCTTTTTCTAACTATTCACTCATATTCTTTTTCTAAATAAAAGAATATTTACAACAAAATATCTAAAATCACCACACCCCCTCTTTATTCTATATTTACATATGAAAAACGGGCTTGATGCTCCTGCATCAAAACCTGTAAGAGTTTTGTCATACTCTCATGGTGCTCATTGCCAAACACAATTTAGTGGGCATTCCTCAGCCTTTGCACCAATCCTAAACTCAAGTAAATATCTAGTTAAAATCAAACACGGCCACTCCATCTTCACTGGATGTAGCTCCTATTAATCCACCCAATAAGGAGCTTGAAGCTATGCCACTTGTAGATAGTGATTTCCTCATTACAGATTTTGTGGCAGAGAGGAACAACTTACAGACCTTCTGCTAGCTAAGGGACAGTCACTTGGAAAACAGTGACATGTATGGCATCTGGGAGTCTAATCTGCCTACCTACTTCCTACCATCTGTAAATGTCTTTCCTGAATTCATTCACCTCTGTGCAGAAAACTATGACCAGAAGCTCAGAGCTGTAAAGTCTCCATCTGGGATCATCCTCTTCTACATAACACCAGACTACATAAATCAGATGCTCAATTACAAACAAACCCAGCTGCTATGCCCTTTTTCCATTAAGTACTTGCTGGATGAGGGCTCCAAGCTCTCTAGCAGAGACATTGCTGCAGTGGCCACAAATTTCATGAAGGCAGACTGCCAACCTTCTGGACCACCTCCTTTTTCATATACAAATTTCAATGAGGTAGGCAAGCTGCTGGTGGAAATGTTAACCTCTGTGTTGGGGTTCTCCACAAATGAGCATGTTGATGAAACTGTGCTGGTCATGCTATCTTCATATAGCCTTGGGAAGCCTCCTACTGTTAAATACAATTATGCCAAGTTTATTGCCAACAAGATACATGACCAACTACTGAGGATGGACAGGGAGGCAATATTTAAATATTCATCATACATCTATCATCTCTTCTTGTACTATCAAACAGATTGCTTCCAGTGCCCCATCAAGAAGCTGGATTCACAGGGTGATAGGTGATCGGTCATCTTCTTGTCTTCAGTTTTTTATCAAGTCCAGAGCTCTCCCTACTCCTACTGTGAATTTATTGACCAATTTGTCTATCCAGTTACATGCCTCTTGAAGAGGTCTCCTCCTGCCAGATTGTCCAAAGATATGCAGAAAATCTTACAGCTGTCCAGGAACTACAAAATAGGTGATTGGTATTTATACCAAAATCACACAGTTATTAGAATCTATGGTTGTGAGCTCTGTCCCTACAGGCTCCCAAGGTATGTGCCTATGAGGTTGTTTGCCTTGGAATACTATAGGCAACTCATCAATTCTGACCTCACACACTTCCATAGTGCCAAGAAGAAAGCCAATCTAAAATTCAGAGACCACCTAGGCCCATTCATCATGAATAAGAAAGATGGTTGACAAGAAGCTGATCAAATATTGGGGCAACAGCTCAAACTCAAAAGAAGCTTCTGGTGGGTCCCTTATGACCCTGAAGGCTTTATCAGTGCTAGGAGAGTCAAGTATAGGCTGCTGGCCTATAAACATTGCCCATATCCACAAATAGAACACTTTGCCAACCAAGATGAATGGATGCCTAAACCAATAGTAGAATAATTTACTCAGGAAGAGAAAATGGAGCAGACTGTGAAAGATTTAGAGAAAACTCTTGACTTGGATTCTTGTCAGCAGGTCATATTGAAGCAACCAGTCCAAGTAGGAGAAGGCACATCCACTGCTCCAACTGCACAGACTACCCAGCAAGCATCCACAACCACCACTACAGCAAAAGGCAAAGAAATAATGGATGAACAACAAGAGACAGAGGCAGGGCAGCCCAGCACCTCAAAGGATCAAACTCAAGGGCAAGCCCCTTTACAGCAAACTGAACCACCCCAAATCCCAGTTTTGCAAACACCTCTCAATGAAGAGAGAGGAAAGAAGCGAGATAGAGAGGAGGTCACACCTCCAAGTGAGTCAACACAGCAACCAGAGGCCAAGAGGCCAAGAATTGACCCTGAATCAGAGGAAGAAGACATCAGTGAGGAAAGGTCTGAAAGCCAAGACAGAGAAAGACAATCCAGCCAGCAGACTGCCACTAGCTCATTTCAGCTGGAACAGGCCATGCAGCAAGGCACAGAGGTATCCTCCTCAAGGCAGCAAGGCAAACAACCAGCTGGTATCAAAGGGGGTTTCATGGAGATCAAAGCGCAAAATGAATTGTTGAGAGTAAAACTCTATGATCAATTATTGAAGGCAACCCCCTCCAAAAAACAGAGATTGATGGCAGCATATGACATCAAGGAGGACAAAATGATTTTTACTCATTTAAAGCCTAAAGTTCCACATCCCAAAACCTCTGCAGATTACCTAAGAACAAACTTGGAGGTATTTTCTAAAGACATACATCCAATGGATCATATAGACCTGCACAAGCAAACAGGTGAAATGGTGTATGCCACACTTGCAGACAAGGCCATGCTAGCCCATAAGTTGAAAGAATCACTGAAAAATACTAATACACAGTTGGATTTGGAAAGGATGTCTTTCCAGGCCAAGGACAACAGAATAAAAACATTGGAAGACATTATCATTGATCTAGGGCATGATCCAAAAGATCCAAAGGGTGTTAGGGCCCCTATGAAAAAGAAGGAGGATGATATTGTTGCACTCAGAAAGCAGGCAAAATTGCCTCGAACCATTCACCCTGACACTGCAGAACTTGCACAGGAAAAATACCTTGATGACACCATGGATTTACTTATGAAGATGAATCAAAGGATACTAGAGATGGAAGGAGAATTGGAGAAAGCATGGCAAGGAAGACAGGGAGAATCAATCTCCCAGCCCCCTCAAACTTATACAACTCTTGGCCCTGCCCCTCCTTCACAAGCAGCAACAGCCCCTCCTGCCATTCCAGCACCAACCACAGCCACATCAGCAACAGAGGCAACAAAAGCAATAACAGCAGCAGAATCTAGCATGAGTATGGAGGACTTGATGAAAGCTGTCAAGGAGCTTGAAACTCAAGTAACAGAAATAAATGAAGCCAAGGATAGACTGGCCAAGCTAGAGGCCAACTATGACAAGTCCAAGATGACAGTGGTAGAAAAGAAGAGAGAGATAAAGGCCTTGGAGGCCAAATTAAAAACTTTGGAAAAGGAATTTATTCTAGGCAAGACCTTAGCAGAAATCAAGAAGATAATCTGGGCCAAAATTGGCCAATCAATCCATGACCAATGGAGGTCAATCCAGGAAATACATGAGCAAGTTGAGTTGATAAGCATGGCTCATGTTGAAATACAAAGGGCTAGAATAGCACTAGGAATCATGCCTGAGCAGGCCAATAAGATGATACATTTCCTCAATAACCACACTAGGGAGGAATTGGCAGCTCTAGAAATAAACAATAGAACAGACACCATCCTGACAGCTAAGAAAGTGCTGACTTTGAGGAACTTCACTCAAACTCTAGAGAGAAAATGTCAGGAGATGAAGGCAGAAATTGATGAATTCAGGGCAAAGATGATAGTGTTACAGGATAAAGGACTGCCAAGCCTAGTGACTGGCACAGGACAACTGCTGTCATATAATCAGTTTATCACAAGGATGAACAATTATGTTGAGAATCAAATAACAGAATCCAGTAGCTCCACAGAAGAAGCAGGGCCTCCCTCTGGGCAGTCTTTGTATGACAAATTGGAAAATCTATTTTTTATTGAGCATGAGATAAAACATCTGTTTGAAGTGCCTCCAAACTTCTACAGATATACAGAAGCAGATGAAACACTCGTAAAAATAAGGAGACATCAACTACCTCCAGCTGATTGGTGGCAGGCAATGCTGGAAATTCTGCCCAGGTGATCCCATCATATTATTCCTTTTTGTGAAAATTCACATCTCAGTCATAGTATAGGTCAGCAGACAAATCAGCACGCAGGTATCACAGGAAGCATCCGTACAGTGACTCACCAAAGTGCTCAGACAACAGGCTCAACTAACGCAGAATTAAAGGCACAGCTAACAGCCAACTTTCCTGAGCCAAAAAGTCAAAAGTTGTCTGACAGAAAGATAACTGCCATCTCAACATTAAATGCTGTAGTTATTTCTTTCATTTACTTTTGTAAGAGAGTTTGTGGTGCAATTTATTGCACAATAACTCACTATTGAGATATTGTGTATCCCATTTCTGTATATATATCCCCTCAAAGAATGTATTGAGGGTCGGTTGTATTGAAACTCTTTCAGAAGAGCTCTATTGTATACTTGTGACATTTTTCTAATACAAATTGCTGGTGTAGTTCCTGGTTCCTATGTTGTCTGAAGGTGGAAATGAATGGCTCTGTTGTGTTACAGAATTCCTGTGTCATTTGCTGGAACAATAAGTTATTTTGAACTGTGTATGTGTTTTTCTGTGTATGCCATAATTCATATATTTTCATAATCATATTAAATAGAGAAAAAGAATAGCTTAGGATTTCTTTGAACACACCCTATGCTCAATCTCTATTTCTAAATATGTTTTCTTCTGGATTAGCCATGGATATGAATTCTTAATTTCTCATGTCTAAACTAATTTTATCATTGTGAATATTTTTAAGAATTCTTAACTGCTCTTAAGCAATACTTTCATTTTTCCTTTGTTAGCATGGTGAAAGATTCTCAATTGCCTTTCACTCACTAATTCCATAACTTTATCACAAAATCTAAAAATTGTTCCACAGATGCCTATCTGGCTTTGCAGCAATACTCTGTCTTCATAAACATACTTCAGCAGCACACTACCTGGACTCCATTGCCCAATGGCCCAAACTGTTCAGTAAATTATACCTTAGCTCTGGTTTGAATTTCACCAACCAACCAAACTCAAACAAAACAGTACACCATAACTAGCCTAAAATCATCCACCAAATAAAGCTAAATCATAAAGAGAGAGCCCTCTCTGGTTACAGGTAGGCTAGGACCTGTAACTAAAATATTGGTTAGTGGTTACCTCGGCCGTATTCCCTTTAGGAAGCAGGGAACAACCTGAGTGATAATACAAGGATCGGCTAGCAGGCCACTTGAACTTGTCCACACCGATATATGTGGTTCAACTAGGAAAAGGTCATCTCGAGGAGAAGAGTACTTCATATTGTTAATTGATGACTTTTCAAGGATGTGTTGGATAGGACTCATGAAGTATAAAGATGAAGCTTTCAAAAAATTCAAGTCATTCAAAGCTTTGGTTGAAAACGAATCAGATCGCAGAATCAAATGTCTCAAATCTGATCGAGGAGGGGAATTTACCTGAGATGAATTTTTTGATTTTTGTGAAGGACATGGAATAATAAGGGAATTCTCTGCTGCAAGGACTCCTAAGCAAAATGGAGTAGTGGAAAGGATGAACAAAACGGTTCAACAAATGGCTCGTGCTATGCTTGATGAGTCTGGAACTCCCGCAACCTTCTGGGGTGAAGCCGCATTTACGGCTATTACTATTCTCAACAAGACAAATGTCTAGGTAAACAACACTCAAACTCCTCATGAACCTTGGTATGGTAAGACTCCCACGGTAAAATACTTCAGAAATTTTGGAAGCAAATGCTATATTACAAGGACTGCTGAAAATCTTGGAAAGTTTGAACCTAGAGCAGATGAAGGGATTTTACTTGGCTACTCTTCCCACAACAAATCTTACAAACATTACAATAAAAGACTTGGTAAAATTGTTGAAAGCATTCATGTAGTGGTTGATGAAGAAGGAAACACTCCTAGGCAGGTAAAATCTAAGAATTCGAAGATGGGGAAGACTTTCGTCAACATCAAATCAGATTCATGATGAAGAAGAAACCCATGAGGCACCAGAAGAACGGATACAGATAGAAGAAAAGACTCCATCTAGATACGTTCAGAGGAATCATCTGGAATCTCAAATTTTGGGGTAGAAAGAGGCAGGTGTACAAACAAGAAGAACCATTTCAGAAGCTTCAAGTTATCTAGCATTGCTCTCCTCCACTGAACTACAAAATGTAAGAGAGGCTTGTAAAGATGAATGTTGGGTAAAGGCCATGGAGGAAGAACTCGAACAGATTGAAAAGAATAACAATTGGGAGTTGGTTCCTAGACCGAAAGATAAGAATGTCATAGGGACAAAATGGATTTTCAAAAATAAGCTGAATGAAAATTGGGATGTAGTTAGAAACAAGGCAAGAATTGTTTGTAAAGGATATGCGCAACAAGAAGGCATAGAATTTGAAGAAACTTTTGCTCCAGTTGCCAGAATTGAAGCTATAAGAATGTTCCTTGCTCTCTCTAGCTTTTAGAAGTTCAAAGTATTTCAGATGGATGTGAAATCTACCTTTCTGAATGGAGACTTAAATGAAGAAGTATATATTGAACAACCGGATGGGTTTATTCTAATGATCCAAAACTTGTATGCAGACTCAAAAAGGCTCTCTATGGCCTTAAACAGGCTCCAAGGGCATGGTATTATCGGTTGGATAAGTGCCTCCATTAGCAAGGCTTTATAAAAGGATCAACTGATAGCAATCTATATATAAAAATTGACAATGATAATTTGCTAATAATTGTTTTGTATGTTGATGATATAAGTTTTGGTAGCAATGAAGAAGACATGAGTCAAAATGTTTCCTTGGTAATGTAGAAAGAGCTTGAAATGTCCATGCTTGGTGAGCTCACATATTTTCTTGGTTTACAAGTCCAACAAAACAAAGATGGTATTTTTCTATCACAAACCAAATATCTCAAGCAGATCTTGAAGAAATATGGGATGGAGGATTTGAAACCAGTATGTACCCCTATCGTGACAGGATGAAGCCTCAGCAGAAATCATGAATCGGTAGCAGTACATCAACCAGCATATAGATCCATGATTGGTAGTCTCCTCTATCGAACAGGTACCTGACTAGACATTATGCATGCAATGGGAATAGTTGGAAGGTTTTAGGCAAATCCAATGGAAACTCATCTTCAGGCAGTTAAGAGAATTTTCAAGTATCTTCAAGGAACTCAAAACTATGGCTTATGGTATCCTAGAGGTACATATTTCACACTTCATGCATACACAGATGCGGATTGGGCAAGAAGCATGGATGATAGGAAAAGCACTAGTGGTTGTGCATTCTTCATGGGTCCTAGATTAGTATCTTGGTTCAACAAGAAACAAATCTCTATTGCGTTATCTACAGCTCAAGCAGAATATGTAGCTACGGCACCTTGCTGCACACAACTCCTTTGGATGATGCAAACATTGCAAGATCTTCAAATCACTTGTACTCCACCTATCTCCATTTTTTGTGATAATACAAGTGCAATCAATATTTCAAAGAATCTTGTCATGCATTCAAAGACTAAGCACATACCGATAAAGTATCATTTTCTCCAAGAACAAGTGCTTGAACAAAAGGTCAAATTGGAGTATATTCCCTCTAAGGAAGAAATTGTTGATATTCTCACCAAACCACTCCCTAGGGAGACCTTTGAGTACCTCAGACAAAATTTGGGGGTAGTTGATGCATCATCTTGCTGTTGAATCTTGTCCGTTTCAGAGATTGTTGTTTGTGAGTTTCATATGGGGTATACGCGTACATACGCTGGTTCATGTGGGTGCAGTCGACTTGAAGAAAAGTAAGGATGAGAAGAGTCTGATATGGGTCTGTCAGAGACCATCTGGCACAAGTTTAGGGGTAGCATATATTCTTCTAATAATGCATTTTTTCCATTATCATAGAAGATCTTGGTTCAATTCTTCAGTTGTTTTGACTTTGACCTATGATTGACAATTGTTGCTGATATTATGTCTTATATTTCTTTTGTCAAGTTCATGTAATGGCCTGTCTTGGTTTTCGCACTATGCTTGGGATGGATAATGTAATGTAGTCGTATGTATGATGTCTTTGTTGATAGGAAGGTTAGTTATGATTTCTTTTGTAGAACATCCTCTTGCAAGATCTTACCTATATGTCAGGGGGAGCTTGGACAACACAGTAGAGCAGAGATTTCAGCATGTACTCAGGGGGAGCATAACCCTTTTCCCTTGATGTCAAAGGGGGAGGAAAGACCTTGAGTGACTTTGGATTGCCTTCAATTCCAAAGTGGGAGATTCTTGGAATTATGACATAGTTTTGGCACAGGTTGCCTTGATGACATAAGTGTTGTCCTTGATGGCAACTCACTCAAGTAGCTGATCACAAGTTCTGGCTCTCAAAACAGTAGAAAATGAGAGACCTGCAGGTTCCTGTTCATAAAGCTGCGGACATCGGCAGGTTCTGTAGGTGCGCCGATCAAAAGGTGCAGACATGTTCGCAAGTGTTTCGAACAAAAAAGTGTGGACCTAAAGTACACACACTTTCATGCAAGGAAAAGTGGGCGCACATGGGAAATCTTATGGTGGTCCATGGTATTTAGTATGACATTTTTGATCCTATGGTTTTGGTCCGTGGTTTTGCATCTAAAGTATTGAACCCAGGTTTTGGGTCCCTAGTATTGGATCTCTATGGTTTTGGACCATGGTTTGAGTAAGGCCTAGGATATAAAAAGGAAAGGAGATCATTTGGCTGAGTGAAAATGTGCTGAATATCTTAAGAGGAATAAAGATCTAAAATACTGGTGATCGGTTGGTGAGTTACAGCTAGACCTGAATCAAGGAGAAACCTAAGTATTATAAGACAGATCTTCTGATGGGTCGAGATTTCTTTAGCGCATGATCAGATCTGTAAATCTGATAGTCTGGGGTATAATTGAAGACTAATAAATTATCTATACCTGGAGCTCCGCAGGCCAGAAAAAGAGCAGGTGCAGAGGTACGCACACCAGACACAGCACAGGTGCAGAGGTGCATAGGCTAGGCACAGCACAAGTGCAGAGTTCTGCAGGCTTGATAGAGCAGTAGTGTGGATCCCCGCAGGTTTCTATTGGTGAAGTTGCAAAATTTTCTTGAAATGTGTTTTAGTTTCTTTTGTCTATTTCTGCAGTGTTTAGGTTTCTGAATTTGTTGTGTGCTAAGAAATTATTAATTTAGTATTTGTACAAGGAAGTTGGTTGATTGCAGATCTATTTGATGTTTGATTGATATTCATGGATCTAGTCTGAAAATTTATGAAACGTGGTCCCTGGAAGAAAAGATAAGGTTGAAGCCTTTAGTAGGTCAGCACCTACGTACTAGTACCTCAGCTAGTACAAGAGCTAAGGGGGTTGTAGCTCCCTTCCAAGAGAGTCTGGAGAAAGAGAGAAGGTTGTATCCTTCTGAAGGTTGAAGCCTATGTGCTAGTATAAGACTGCACTAGTACAAAATCATTGTAAAAGAAGTTTCTAATTGAAAGAAGACAGAGACATATTGTAGCAGGTGGTTTTCACCCACATTGGGTTTCCACCTTATATCTCGTGTTCTTTGGTGTGGCTGTCTACTCTATATTTCTTGTTCCTTTTACTGTTATATGGTTCTGACACACAGATTAATGATCAACATCTGAGGAATAAATTAAATTATAAGTCCGGAAGGTATAAGCAAATGTTTGTATAAATTGAAGAGGAATTTTATAATACTAATTCAGCCGCCCCTCTCAATATTATTTTCAACACTGTCATCATTTCTTGCTAGCTCATATTTTTTTCTTCCTTGATCATCTATGAACAATCTTAATTCATCACAAATATCCCATGGAGATTTTTACCGACATGTTAGAATAGTGCACTTTTTCCCCAAACGATAATCTAAAGTACACTTGTGTGCCTTCAAACATGGTTTTACAATTCTTCGTAATCATTACGAGGATTATAAGAGAAAATATTACCAGTATTCAATAGGAAAGAGTCATCATGGAGGCTTCGTTGAACCATTATGTTGCGATGACATATGTCATGCAGATTCGATGCAATTACATATTTGTCAAAGAATATCTTTGCAAGTTGTATATGAGAACTATTTGACCAGTCAAGTATTTCCATGTCGAGAGAACCTTCTAACCATAGGAAAGTATCGATATGTGTTAAACCTCTATGTTGCCACTCATATCTAAAAAAAATGAAGATATAGTTACTACAAACAATATAAATAGAATCATAATAAAGGTTGAAACGGTATAGAAAAAAATTGAACACAAACATGTACCAAAAGTCTTTAGCTTTAAGATATTTTTGGATAACTTCCTCTCAAAAAATATTGAATCTGTGGTGCATAAATGTCATGACAATATGAGGGTACTGGATAACATTCTCAATTTTCATACGATGCTCATTTCAAGAACGAGAATGTGAATGTATGGGCATGAGGTTATCCAACTCTGGCCACTTTGTGTCAGCTACACTCAAAGTGAAAAATAAAGATGGACATCCTAACTGAGTAATCATGTCTGTCAATTTAGATCGACACTTAGTCCAATATTCCCTTGTACCTATCATAGAAGAACCAAACCACATAATATGATCAGCCAACTTATTACCTGGTAAATCAGATCGTTGGTGACACAACTCCTTAATTGTTGTAGGTGAGTTGTCATGTAAATGTTCTTTGGAAAAATTGCAATAGTTGCTTGGCTATGATGCCACATTATCATGTTTAATAGGTAATATCGAAAGAGAGGATGGCTTCCAAATCTCTTATCATAGTACCTAAGAAGATGAAATGCATACTCATGAAGTTCAACACCACAAATATGTGGTTGCAACCAATCAGCATCACCAATGGGAACAATGTTAGGAATGCCATATCTAATAACCCCTCTATATTATATTCATTCACTGGAGAGGTTCCAATACTCGACCAATCCATGTCTTGAACACGTGAAGAATCAACATTTTCAAGAAATTATCTAACTTATTCCACTTCTCTTCATTCATTTGGTATCGAGCAACAAAATATGAAGGATGAGAGGGCAAATGCTCAGTATGCAACCCTTCATTATTAGTTTCATTGATCTCAAATTCTTCAATATCACAATCAACAAATTTAAGCCCAGAGGAGACATCTATTGATCTTTCAGGCATAGCATTCACTGAATCATAATCAATTACAACATCTTGATAATATTAATCATGTTGGATTTTGAAAAGCAATGCAGCCATCACTCGATATCTTTTGTCATAACAGTCATAATATTTAAATTGAGTGTCATGTCTCCTCACAATTAGAAAGTCAATATCATCAGCATGTCGGGGAATGTTCTGTAGAATTGTAGAAATATCTTGAGGAAAGCTAATCGTATGACCACTATACATATATTGCCCACCTCAAGCACATGTCACTTGAAAAATAGGATTATCACGTGCTATTAGCCTCTCTTCAACTTGAGTAAGAACTCTTAAAATATGAGGTTTCTCACCAATATCCATTCTATTATATTGACAAAAACGATGGGCTCCTCTTTCACTCTTACATCGTCTGCAAACAGGTCCTTCAGAATGTCTCACAACATGGATTCTGGGATATGATTCTTTGTAAATATGGCACATTTGGACAACTCACAAGCTATATATCTTTGCTCAAAACCTTTTATGCACTACAATCAAGTTTTCATCCAAATGAATATGATCTCTACTCGACGAACCATGTTGAAAACCATTTGGATGAGTAAAATTTCTTCTAAAATTTACATCATATTCAAGAACATGAGATTCCCTTCGCAAATTTGAAGCATGTGGAATGGATCTATGAGAATGTCCTTCCAAATTTATGTTGTGCATTTCACGAACCTGAGAGGATGTAAAGGAAACTTTGTCATAAAAGAATTTAAAATTTAATTTCCAACTAATTATAAATAATGAAAATGAAAGAGAATCAAATGCATTCAAAATTTACATATGTGTCTTCATATGGATGAGGTTTATGAGATGGTTGCTCTTGGATTCTAAGATTAATGGATGGATCATTTTTGGATGTAGCTTCTATGCCTCTATTAAAATAATTTGTTTCCTGTTTCAAAAAAATAAAATATGTTATAAAACTAAAATTCCAAAAAATAAAGATTCAAAAATTGAAACTAAATCAAATACATTGAACATCTACATTAGTTTTACAATTTTGATGTTTTGGATTCCAATTCTCTAACCTAATGAGACGAGATCATGATTTCTCTATGAAAGGTTAAAAAATAAAATTTCCACGCATCTGTAAATGAAAATATTAGAAAAATATCAAATGCACTCAACATTTACATTTGTTTGGCGATGTGGATGAAAGCTATGTGATGGTTCCTCTTCACTTCTAACATCAGTAGATAGAACATCTACGAAGTTAATTTATATGCCTCTATTGAAATGAATCATGTCTTATTCAAGAAAATAAAATACACCATAAAATTCAATGTCCAAACAACTACAAATTTTAAAAATGAAAAGAAAATTAAAAACATTGAAAATTTACATTAGTCTGGCAATTTGATCGTCGAGGAGAATGCATAGGAAGATTACGACATGATTTATCTTCACTTCTCATATTAGTACATGGAACACTTTAGGAGTTTATTTCTAGACCTCTATTAAAACAAGTTGTATCCTATTCAAAGAAAATAAAATAACAGAAGTTTAGTAAACAAAAATTTGTAAATACAAGAATGTGATTAAAAAACCACTATTATAGCGAAAATCAAAATATAATTATGTTACCTCCATTGTTCCACGTGAAATGATATCAGGGATGACTAATTTTCTTGGTGGGACCACATTACTTTGAGAAGCGGGATTTGGAGATCTGACGTTTCGAGGAACTAGATGCAAATTATCAAACAAATGGCCAAGTAAACTATCATCCAAATCATCACACAAAATGTCATCATTATCTCCATGATGGATGTTTTGCAACCTTGGGCTATCAAAATGTGAAATTCGACACATGAAAGCGTTAGGGTGGACATTTATGTCCACAATATCGATATGGAATTATTCACAATTGTAAGATGTTTCCCCAATGTTATGAACATTTTCAGAAGAGCATTGAACAACAAGATTATGCTGATGAGGAGCATATCCTAATAATGAACTATCAACAGGAAATATTCTTTCCATTATATCGTCCATAGTATGATACTAATGAGTATCTATAAAATCATTTTCAAGAGTGGCTTCACTCATTTTTCTATTATATGTAGCTCTCCTATGCTCATTTAAGGCATCGTTATTTTCTTGATACCGTAAATGATGACTTTCATTAGACCTCTCACATGATTTTGGTGACAAATTTCATTTTCTTGTACGCTTGCTTGTGCCTTCAGATGACATGTCTACAATGAATAATAAAATATTCATTATGGAATTGTAAACATGGAACATGACAAATATCTAATACAAACAAAAAAAAAGAATGAAAACGACATAAGTACTTTTTTTGAAATTGTAAAAAACATAAAAAGTGTATATGTTATTTTTTTCTAAGTATATAAACTTATCAAAATGTATAAGGATTTTTCCAAATGGCTAAAAAAAAAACAAAAAATTTCAAAATAGCAAACAACAGAAGTGAATTCTTCCAATAGGCTTAAACAAAAAACTTTAAATTTCCATGAATCATATTAGAATAAAAATGAAACCCATACTATTGGGACATAATACTCTAAGAATTATATGATTTGGAAGTATACCTAAAAATTTGGAACTATATAATATCAAAATATAAATGTAAATATTAAAAGGAACATAAACATATAACATTGTTTGGGAATCAATGGCAAAATCCAATACAAATAATATGTATAACATAACTCATAGAAATTATAATTATATAAAAAAAGAAAAATGCATAACATCGAGAAACATTTACATGTAAATAAGAAAAATTTAGTTTAAACAATATGAAATATTTTACATCAAAAATATTGATACAAACATAATTTTAAAATATTACCATAAAGACCCATAGGATGTATATAGACAAAAATTGATGGGACCAGCCTCGTTCTTTATCTAGATACAAGATTTGATTGAATAAAATTATTAATGAAATGATTTTGTGGATTTCTACAATGTTTGGATATTTTGTTGTGGTTAATGTCTTGATACTGTTTAGCTGTGAGGGAGGTAGTTGTCTCTACCTTGGGTTTCGTCCTCTCGCCTTACGCTATGCTTGAAACCCTAACTACTCACTTGGTTTGTCATTTAGACTCTCTTTCCATTTTGCACTGAGGGGTCTGCTCTCTAGTTTTCACTTGGGAGTTTCGTTGGTTTTGTTCCTGTGGCTCTCTACTTGGTTTCATCGGCCACAACTTCCTCTCAGTGGTAGAACTTTGCTAGTGTGCGGTTACTATCAATGGCTTGTTGTTTTATTTGTTAGCCTGCCTGAGGATTTCGGGCTTGTCTCTTGGCATTCTGTGACTCTGTTCGGAGGTTTTCTATGGCACGGTGAAGGGTTACTTCTCCTTGAATGTATCTAGCATTACTATTATTGCACTTCATTTTTTTACTGGTTCGGTGGCTCCATTATTTAACTTGGCTCTGGTCACTTGTGCATCCAGGTTGCGGCCACGAGGTGATCAAGTTCTCATCCTTGAAACGCGGCTATCTCAGGTATGCTTTCTTTCATTGATTTAATGTCTGCTACGCTTTCCCTACCGATTTTGACATATGATGCTCCTTGTGAGCAAGATCCCTTATCGGTTTCCTTCCTGTTGAGGTCTCTCCTCCTACAATGTGTCAGCCCTTCTTTCGGTAAGTGCTAAACCCTTACTCTGCTCTCTTCATTTAGTTGAAATTGGTTTCTTCCCACTATTAACTCTCTGTATGCGGTGGTTGCAGGTGTATGGTCAACGAGCAATTGTGGCTTCAGCTCCTCTTGCAAGTTGCTAGACCAGGTAGGGTCTTTCCATGCTTCTTGTGCTTGTCATCTGTTGATACTGTTGAGTCTTAGTCTCAAGCTTTGACCTCTTTGTCCATTACTTAGTCCATGTTTTGGTCTTGTAGAATATGGGTAGGTCTCTTAGTTTGCTTGTAACTTGGGGTTTTCAAAGTAAATGTATTTTTAGGGTTTCGAACCGAGGTTTCTCTGTCTACTTGTAATATGAACTGTCTTAATTTAGTCTGTAAATTAATTTTCAAGGACTCCTGTAACAGTTTATCTTTCAAACTATTTTGGCAATGAAAAGAATGGCGTATTTATTCATGTGGTACCTGGTCTTTGATGTTGTCGTCGTGTTGGTAATCTGACGATGTTTAATATGAAACCCTCTGCTTGTTTACTTTGTTGTATGCTAGTTACTTTTCCGAACTATAGTTAGTTGTTTGTGAGGCTTATTGTCTCTTCAATAGTTTTCTCTCCGTGTGACTATAGCAATGCTCCCATACTCTCAGTCTCGCCGACTCTGATGTTCTCAATGCCTCTTAAAAGATTTTAATCTGCCATTACTTGTTTCTATTTGGAAATGCACTCAATTCATCTTAGAACACGAAAGGAATATATCTAGTTGTGAATTGGATTCAGATGATTTTGAAAGTTACTTGTATGTTTCTATTACTCTCTTGATATCATGGAATTCAACTTTTACAATATTTTGTTCTTCTCCTTTTGTATGATTTGTTGAACAGTTTTAAAACTGTCAATAGTTACAGGTAGGAGTATGTGTTAATTTCCTATTTTCCTAAACTCTAGAATTAATTTAACAAAATAGAGTTTTTGTTTTCCTTTTCTCTTCTAAAAAAAATACCTTAACAAAAAAATAAAACAGAACTTGTTTTCATATCCCAACTACTAATAACTAAGAAAAAAAAAAAAAAAAAAAAACTCAGGTACAATGACCTGTGAACCTTTTAACTCGTAAGAAAAACACTCCCTCTTGTTCACCACTGGTTGGATGCTCCTACATCAGGTTCTCGGGGTAACAAAAAGGCATGGCTCCGGTCCATGAGCTCCTCAATAGAATACCCTGAACGTTGTATATGTCTGGCATCAAGCCACGAACTATTCTCAATAGGGAAATTCTTCTACTTAATGAGGTACTATAGGTACTCCTCTCTCCAAGTCCGCCTCGCCACTTGTGTGTCAAGAATTTATTTGATCTCAGGTGGTTGAGCCATAGGTATTTGTCTTATCCACAAAATACTTTCTTCTTGGGTGTCCTGCTTCGGCTGTGCCAAATTGTCCTCTTCGAGATAGCCAGTGTATGGGAATAAATATACCACATTAAAAATGGGTGATATTCTTATACCTGGAGGAAATTGCAGTTCATAGGCGTTTGTAGAAAACTTACGCAGAATTTTATAAGGTTCAATTTTTTTTAATTTTAGCTTATTGTACTCGCCCCTAGGAAATCGTTCCTTGTGCAGGTGCACTAGGACCTGATCCCCCACATTAAATTTTACCTCACTTCATTTAAAATCAGCTTTTGTTTGTACCTCTAACTATTGTCCTGTAATTTCATCCTCACCTGCTCATGTAGGTTGTTAATCGCTCTTGCAAAGTATTCCCCGTTAGCACTTATTTTCTCTAGCTTTTCCAAATCCCACAATTCATGCACTCCTCGGGGATGCATTCTGTAAAAAATCTGAAAAGGCTTGCTTCATATGCTTAATTTTGGTGAATCGTTGTAAGAGAATTCTGCTTGAGCAAGTACACACCCCACATATGTGAATTTTCTCCCACTAGACTCCCTATCAGGTTTCCTAAACTTCTGTTCACTACCTCCATTTGTCCATCCGTCCGTGGGTGATAAGCGGAGCTGAAGTTCAATTGTGTGTCGAGCTTATTCCACAAGGTGCGCCAAAATGTTCTATGAACTTCACATCCCTATAAGAGACAATGGACTTGCGTAGGCCATGCAACTTGATAATCTCTGTGAAAAAAAGTTTGTTATGTGAGTGGCATCACTGGTTTTCCTGCAAGGAATGAAATGTTCCACTTTTAAGAACCGGTCCACTACCACCCTCATAGAGTCATGACCATGTCGTGTTCTTGGCAAACACAAGACAAAGTCGACACTAACTAAGTCCTACGGTCTGCTAGGAATAGGCAGTGGTGTGTAGAGTCTCATATTCTAACTGTGTCCTTTTACCAACTGACACACTTTACACCTAGTTACAAATCGCTGCACATCCCTTCGCATCCTTGGTCAATAATAAAAGTGACTGAGTTGATCTAAGGTCTTATGAATGCCGAAATTCTTGGCAATACCTCCACTATGTTTCTCCCGGATGGTGTTCTCCCTCATCGAACAATCGGGAATACACAACTCTCCTCCCTTAAACAACAACTTCTCCTGTAGTTTATAGTCCAACCATGGACTATTCTTCCTCATCAAAGGGTTTTGGTAGGGTTTATAAGTCTCCCTAAAATCCACATCCATTTGATACAAGCCTTTCAGGTGTTCAAAACCTAGCACTTGTATCGTGCTCTCCTACAAGAGTAGAACTCTCCTGCTTAGTGCAGCTGCTACCTTGTTGGCTTGTCCACTAATATGTTTTAGCACAAACATGTACTCTGCAAGTATTCAACCCACTTTGCATGCTTGTTGTTCAGCTTGTGCTACTGCATAACGTACTGCAAGGCAAAATTATCAGAAAATAAAACAAACTCATTACCCAACAGATAGTGTCTCCAATCCTTCAATGCTTAGACGACATCATAGAACTCCTTGTCATAAGATGAGTACTTATGCCTGCTTTCGTTCAACTTTTCACTAAAATAAGCAACACGATTGTCTTCCTGGATGAGCATGACCCCAATAGCTATACTACTGGCGTCACAATGAACTTGAAAAAGTTTATTGAAGTCAGGTAGCCTCAAAATTGGCATCTCAATGATATTCCTTTTCAATATACGGAAGCTCTTTTCAATAGCTTCAATCCACTAAAAAGGTTAACTTACCTTCTTGATTGTATCCAACATAGGTGCACAAGTTCCACTAAAGTCCCTTATAAACATACAATAAAAACTTGCCATCCCATGAAAACTTCGAACTTTGAACAAAATCTTAGGGGATGGCCAGCTAAGTATAGCTGGAACTTTTTATGGGTCCATTTTCATCTCATTCTCTGCGATCATGAAACCCAAATAGACCAACTCCTTCTGAAAGAAAGTTTATTTATTCAAATTTATCAGCAACTTCTTTTGCTTCACTTTCTCCAGAACATATCGGACATGTCGAAAATGCTCCCCCTGGTTTTGTTGAAAATCAGTATATTGTCAAGATACAAAATCACAAATTTTCCAATGAACTCTTTCACCATTGCATTCATCAGGCACATAAAGGTATTAGGTGCATTACTTAATCTGAATGGCATCACCAGCCTTTCATACAACCCTTCATTTGTCTTAAAAGTTGTTTTCCATTCATCCCCTTCCCGGATTCTAATCTGGTAGTATTTGCTCTTCAAGTCTCTCTTTGAGAAATATGTTGTCCCACTCAAACAGTCCATCATATCATCCATTCGTGGCAATGGAATCTTGTACCTAATCGTAATCTTGTTTGTTTCTCATGAATCTGTGCACATCTACCATTCGCCTCCTTTGCTGGGAGCAATAATTGTCGGAACTGCACATGGGCTTAAGCTCTCCTTTGTCAATCCCTTATCCAGCAATTCCTGTACTTGCTTTCTAATCTCCTCATTATCCTTAGGACTCATTCAGTATGCAGCCTTGTTTGGAAAAATAGCTCTGGGTATAAATCTATGTGATGATTGATGCTTCTATTAGGAGGCAATTTATCCGACAAATCATCCACCACAATATCGCTGAACTCCTGCAACATATCCTCAATTTTTCAGGCAAATTCGCAATTTCAATGTGTAACAACATTGTTTTAAGCCTCCTCACAATAGCATATTTTATCTCGTTGTCTTCAATTTGTTTCAAAAATTCCTTACCTCCCACAAGTAATGCTTTGACTCCACTAGTTTCTGTTGTTTCTTCCTCCTTGATGGGTACAAGTGTGTGCTTGATCCCATCCTTGACAAACTTGTTACAATTTGTCTTTCCATCACGAACTAACTTCCTGTCGTACTGGCATAGTCTTCCAAGTAGTATATGGCACACGTCCATAGGCATAATATCACAAATAACCTTGTCCCAATATTTGCCAATATGGAACTCAACCTCACACTGTTCATCTACTAACATTTGATGCCCTTTCTGTAACCACGACACCTTATAAGGAGTAGGGTGCTTCATCCTTTTCAATCCCAACTTCTCCACCATTTCCGTGGCAATTAGATTATCCATGCTCCCACTGTCGATAATTAGCTTGCAACATTTTCCATGTGACTTCCAAACTGTCTGGAATAATGCTTTCCTTTGGGTTGGTGACCTATCTCACTTGCTAGTTTCAGTAGTACCTTATTCAAAACTAAGGCCTCCCATGTCTCTAGTATATTTTCTACCTCCTGAGGTAGTGCCTCTTCTTCTTTTGTCTGAGCAACATATGCTTCTCTTTGACTAGCCTGTTCTCCTTTAGGATGCTCAAAGGATTTATGGCCCCACTTGAGGCACTTGTAGCACTAGTAGGAAGCTCCTCTGCCTCTATCATTTCCCCTTCCTCTATGGTATGGCCTTCCTCCCCTAGTGCCACCTTCCTTTTCTGTTGTCCTTAAGGTTTTTGAACTGCTGTCCTCTTCACTGTTGTTAGCAGTTCTTCCCTTTCCAAATGATTCTCCTTTTCATCTGCTGTTTCCTTATCCCCTCCTGGCATTCTGCTTTCTTGTGATATTTTCTTTTGCCTTTAAGGCACTATGGTATGCTTCTTTTATGGTCTTCAGGGAAAGAATACTTGTCTTGTCCAATATCTCCAACCTTAAGCCATTTACATACCTTGTTTTCCTTTCTGGGTGTCTTCAGTATAACCAACTCTCCTTGAATGTATCTGGCATTACTGTTATTGTATTTCACTTGTGTACTAGTTTGGTGGCTCCATTATTTAACTTGTCTCTAGTCACTTGTGCATTTAGGTTGCGGCCATGAGGTGACCCAATTCTCGTCCTCGGCATGCAGCTATCTCACGTATGCTTTCTTTCATTGATTTAATGTACACTACGCTTTCCCTATCGGTTCTAATAGTTGATGCTCCTTGTGAGAAGGGTCCCTTATCGATTCACGGCCTATTGACGTCTCTCCTCCTCCAATGTGTCGACCCTTCTTCTGGTGTGCTAAACCCTTACCCTACTTTCTTCATTCAGCTGAAATTTGTTTCTTCCTACTATTAACTCTCTATATGCGGTGGTTGTAGGTGTATGGTGAACGAGCAACTATGGCTTCGGCTCCTCTTGCAAGTTGCTAGACTGGGTAGGGTCTTTCAATGCTTCTCGTGCTTGTCATCTGTTGAAACTACTGATTCTTGGTCTCAGGCTTTGGCATCTTTGTCAGTTACTTAGTCCGTGTTTTAGTATTGTAGAATATGAGTAGGTCACTTAGTTTGCTTCTAACTTGGTGTTTTCAAAGTAAATGTATTTTCAGGGTTTCAAACCGAGGTATCTTTGTTTACTTTAATAAAAGTTGTCTTAATTTACTCTGTAAATTATTTTTCAAGGACTCGTGTAACATATCTTTCAAACTATTTTTGCAATGAAAATAATGGCATATTTATTCATGTGGTACCTGGTATTTGATTTTGTCTTCATGTTGGTGATCTCGTGATGTTTAATATGAAACCCTCTACTTGTTTACTTTTTTGTACGCTCGTTACTCTTTCGAACTATAGGTATTTGTTTGTGAGGCTTGTTGTCTCTTCGATGGTTTTCTTTCCATGCGACTGTAGTAATGCTCCCATGCTCTCAGTCTCGCTGACTCTAATGTTCTCGATGCCTGTTAACAGAGTTTAATCTGCCAATACTTATTTATGTTTGGAAATGCATTCAATTTATCTTAGAACAGGAAATGAATATATCTAGTTGAGAAATGGATTCAGATGATTTCAAAAGTTACTTGTATGTTTCTATTACTCCTTTGATATGATGGAAGTCAACCTTTACAATATTTTGTTCTTCTCCTTTTGTATGATTTGTTGAACAATATTAAAATTGTCAACAATTATAGCTAGGAGTAACTGTTTATTTCATATTTTCCTAAATTCTGGAATTAATTTAAAAAAAACAGAGTTTTTGTTATCTTTTCCTCTTCTAAGATAAAAACACCTTAATAGAAAAAATAAAACACAACTTACTGTCATGTCCCAACTGCTAATAACTAAGAAAAAAAAACGACTTAGGTACAATGACCTGTGAACTTGTTAACTCGTAAGACAAACACTCCCTCTTGTTCACCCCTTGTTGGATGCTCCTGCATAAAAAATAAAAATATTTTCCACAACCATAAAGAGTATATAAAATGGAAATATTTATAAGAACTCCTAAGAATACTAATATCCTTAGAATCCATATCCATATCCAACAATGGAATGTTATCAACACAATCCATACTGGGAGAAATTGAAAAAACATTTCCATACTCAATCAAATCATTCCAATCCTCCAATGTTGGGTACCAAATCAGAGACATCTACTCATTAGTTGAATTATCCATATCTATTGGAAAGTAGATGTGATTCATCATGTCATATAATAGGAAAGGAAATTCATTGCAATTGCACATAAGAACGAGAAAGGACTATTCGAAACGACAGATAAACATGGCATTTGCTGTTTATATTTGCAGAAATTTCTTCCAACAATCTCCATCTAAAACCCGAGTCATCTTCAAAGTAGTCAATTCTTCGTTCAATGCAGGATTGACCAAATCGAAAATGATTTAATTCTTCAATTAACCATACAAAAGTGGAGCCATCATTGACAAGGCATATGAACTAATTCATGTATATTGCTAACGACATACACCATATGTCACTAATTGGAACAAATGAAAAATCCCACTCATTTTTTATTATGTCAAACAAGTAGATTGTATACCCGTACTGAGAATAATCTTCATACTCCTTATCAAGATATAGTCAAAATAATTTACTTTTATAAAACACTACATTCTTAGGGGTTAAGTGCCACCAAATGGAAAAATGACCCTTTTCCATACCCTATCAAGACTACTACAAACATAAAATTTAGACTGTATTTTGTCATACATATGTTTTAGAACAACCCAATCGTTTTTTTTGTTGCTTAGATTTTCCAATAATGAAAAGAATACCTAGTCTCTAGTTTGTATTGGCCTTATGTTTTTAAATTCCTTTATAAATGGATTCATCACAAAATATTTGTGTGTTTGGGAGCATTCTTTGGTAAGGATAAAACCACCATTGATCCAATAACACACTCTATTATGTATCTTGAATCTCGGAATCACAAATGAAATTGAGATAAATGGCCATTCTCATTAATGTATTGAGCAACAAAACAATTGTCTTCACTATTGAGGAAAGGAATGAGAAATCCAAATTCATTCGTAGAGACATTCTTTCAACATAAAAAGAAAGAAGGGTTTTGCAAAGCATTCTTCCATTTTTTACAAACAGTGCTAAACTTTATCACAATAGATAAAGGGAGCCACATGAAGACACGTTCAAGAACTTCAAATGGAAGACAACTCCAAATAACAATGAAATCACCTAAGACAAAAAAAAAACGCATTTGACATCAACAAAAAAATTTAATGTTGATTAAAATTAAATGTAACATAAATACATAATTTACCATACACAATTTTCCATTTTTTTAACGATAAAAAATGTTAATGGTTGTGTAAGAGTGAAATTTGAACAACTTGGTTTTTTTCTAGATTCAAGATCACATGGCTACATTTTCTGTATATTAGTGAATTTATTTTACTTATATGTTTTAATTATGCATGTAATGTGAATCACCGAAATAATTTCTTGTTGGAATTTGCCAAAAAAAATTGACTCAATCATAATGAATCCAAAAATATGAAATTCAAATTATATTACTAAATTTCTAAAACAAAACATTCATATATATTAATTTTTTTAATATTTTAAATTAATCTAAAATCATTTTTACTTTTTTTAATAAACAATAGCTTGTTAATATTGATAATTATAATTCTTGTAATGGAGCTTCATTAATATACAACTTAGCATTACTAATGGATACATTGATATCTACATGTATTATGATCACTTGATTATATGGGAGCTAAATTAATAAATATTAGGAAGTTTTAAATAATAACTTATATGTTTTAAGTTTGATTAGATTTTTCAACATAATTTAAATATAATAACTTTATTAATTATTGATTTCTTAATATTTATCAAAATAGTATTTCTTATTTAATAATTGTAATCTTTAATTCATAACTAATAATCATAATAATTATAAGTAAATTTCTTAACACATTAAAAATGTGTTTCCTAAAAACAATTATCTATATGTCTCTAGTGTTTTTAAGAAATAATGATATCTAACTCATCTTAACTCTTTTAAACTGAATGATTATTTTATTTTATTGTTATAAATATTTAATGGGTTGTGTGACACGAGATGTTCATGATTTTGTAGTAATGGTTAAAAAAATATTTATTAAATGATAAATTGTTTAAATTCTAAATAATTAATTAATATTTATATCAAAATTATTTATTAAATCGAAGTCATTTATTCACATACCTAAATTAGTATAAATTACTTCTAAACCTAAAAACTAAAACATAAAATTAGTCAATTACTCATAAGCTAAATAACTCATAGTTAATGATAATTAGTCATAAATCTAAGGTACTTATAATTCATGACTTAATTTGACAATGATCTTAATATTTATACTAATGAAATAAGATAAGTTTTGCAAATATTATTAAAACTATATTTATTAAATGAGAAATTGTTTAGATCACAATAATTAATAAATATTTAAATCATAACTATTTAATAATTAAAATAAATTAAAAAAATGTAATATGTTTTAAGTTTGTGAGATTTTTTCAACATTAATTTTATATATTTTATCACATTTTAATTATTGAATTTCTTAATATTAAAATCATTTTTTCTAGTTTAATAATGGCAATTTAATAATACAGCTAGTCTTAATAATTATAATTTAAATGTTCTTAAGGATTAAGAAAATGTGTTTCTAAAACAATTAATTATATATTTAGCCATTGTTTTAAAAAAATAATGATATACACCTTGATCTTAATCTTAAAATTGCATTATTATTTTTTTTTTATGTGTTTTTATAAATATTTTAATGGTTGTCTAATAGGTTTAGATGTTCATTAATTAGGTTGGAATTAAAAAACTATTATTTTCTTGTTGACTGAATTCTAAATTATTGTTTACTCAAATTTACTTGTAATTCCAAACAATCTTTGCCAAACTTACTTGTGATTTGAAACAATCTTTTCATCACATTTACTTGTAATTTTAATTTTTTTTGTTGAATCAAAATTACTTGTAATTCCAAACAAGTTTTTCCAAATTATAAACAATAGAAAATCTAAAAACACAAGAATTTAAACATATACTAAGTAAGAAAATATTTGTTTTATTGAATTAATCTATTCTTATACATATTTTTATTATACAATGTTTTTTTTGTAATTATAATTTATGAAGGGAAAAAAAATAAGTATTTAAGTTTTCTCAAAAAAAAATTATAAAAAATTGTTTTAATGAATTTAATATTATTCTTATAATAATTTATTATACAATAATTTTTAGTAATTATATTATGAAAAGAAAAAGGGGTTACAAGTAACAGATTTAATATAACTTTTTATACTATGATTTTATAAAATCCATATCTTATTTTTCTAACATATTGTAATATGTATGTAATATAATGAGAAGAGTTTTTTCATTATTCTCTTATATAATTATACTATTCTTTTTTTTTTCAAAAAAAAATGTTTAAACAATTCTCAAAACATATTAGATACATTTAATTACTTAAATTAATACATTCAAGCTAAAGATATATACATTATACAAATTCCTATAATATCAATAGCAACCAATTACATTACCCATATTACACATATACATCATTGAAACTACTACAATATTAATCACAACCAATTACATTTAAAATCCATATTTGTTCATTTGTCAATGAAATGTTTATTCATCAATACACATGTAAATATTCATAATTATATATCACATCCATTTTTTGAATCAAAGGAAATTTCCTCAATCAAGCAACCACACACACATAAGATTTATGACTAATTATCATTATTTTATTCAGCTTATAAGTAATTTGACTAATTTATGTTTTAGTTTTCATGCTTAGGAGTAATTTATACTAATATAGGTATGTGAATAAACGTGAATAAACAATTGATAAATGAGATATGAATTTTTGTTAGTGAATGATTGCTGTAAACAATATATTCATGAGCATGTGTATAGGAAAGCCAAATTAGTTCTGAGAATGGATGTTGAGAACATAAATGAAAATCATATATTGAAATTGTCTTAAATTTGGTCTTTTAAATACAATGTAGTTTTGTTTAGACCCTAAATAAAAATGGTATAGTATGTTTGTGTTGAATTCACTCCTCTCAAACTTTGTGATGCAAGAGAGCCATGTCCCTATTATGTCTAGTGTTATTAGAGATATAAATGACATGATATTTAATAATGATATTATTTCTAGAAAAGCATACTAAAAGACACAATAAAATTCAAAAACCTCTCTATAACTAATAATATTATTTCCAACATGAACACATCAAGCCAACACATTAATAGCCATAAAAACACTACACATTAATTTTTAACCAACTTTAAATAAAATGAAACATTTTCATTTTTAATATTGTCTCTTTCGACTTAAACATAATGTTGGTCTCTTTCAAATATAAAATTTAATAAGAAAACTCAATAATTTTTTTTCCAAAGACAAAGACTATATAAGTAAATACAAAAATAAAAATAATCAATTAATAAGTTGACTTAGACTAGTGGAATATTGATATGGAGATTGACAAAGAATCCATTCTTCTTATTTCTCAAAGTGAATGATCTCTCTTCGTAAAAAACGGGAGTAGGTAATAATATCGTATATAAAAAGGTGAAAAGTGACTATCCATAATGACAATGTTGTTAGGTTGGAATCTAAATATAAAATAAAGTATTGGAACATAGCTTTTTATACATTAGATAAAATATATAATGATTCATCTTGTAATGATTTATGGCCTTGGAAAAGGAAAATTGTTGATGCCTATTTTTATGGGCTTGATGTGATACCTAGTGTCTTGGTGAATGGGAATGATATTTTTATAGAGTATCATAGGAGCTCATATATGTTGCATCAAATCCCAACAAGTTAATAAAAATATATTGATCTTGTTGTCATGAAACAATTATGAAGGAAAGATGACTTCAAGGAAAGGGCCACCTCAAAGATCTTCTAAGTTAATGCAAGTTAGTGTCCTCATATAAATATCACCTCAAATATTTTACAAGGTGATGAAAGTGAGTGTTTTTATAAAAAGACTATCTTAAAGATTTTTTTGGGCTTGATGTGATATCTAGTGTTATGGTGAATGGGAATGAGATTTTTATAGAGTGACATAGGAGCTCATATATGTTGTATCGAATCCCAACAAGTTAATAAAAATATATTTATCTTGCTATCATGAAAGGATTATGAAGGAAAGATGACTTGAAGGAAAAGGCCACCTCACAAATCTTCTAAGTTAATGCAAGTTAGTGTCCTCATATGAATACTACCTCAAATATTTTCCAAGGTGATGAAAGTGAGTGTCCTCATATAAATGTTGATTAGTGGAAGTGTAGTTCTTAGAAATGTAATGGAAAGGTATTATAACAAAATTGGCCACCAAATTTTGATAACATGGAGTTTTGATCTTTGCCAATTATATTATAGTGAAGGAAGTATATTGCAAGAAGCCTAAGATAAATAAATGTGTGTAGAAGTTACACTTGATTTAGTTAAATCAATAACATACTATTAGGTAGAGATGGTTTATCAAATGTAATTTTGAAGTTTGTTCTGAGTGATTTTTGCATATCAATATTGTCTTTAGATTCATATTACTTGAATAATTTTATATTATTTGTAAACATTTTTAAATTTTGATTCAAATATATGAAATCAAATGACAATACTTTATACAAATTACTTGATTAGGTATTTAGTTTTTCAATACTTTGTTTTAAATAGATTTATTTAATCACTCTATTAGATCTAGATAATCCAACTACATAATGGAGTTATGTTCTAGATTTAGTGTATTAATAGTATATAATATATTTGAAATATTTGGAGTATTAAAATTATTAATATATTAAAGGTAAAAAGAAAATATTTCAGTTTCCATTAAACTTATTTTTCTCTTATAAAATATTTAGATACAAATTTTGATAAATTTCAACAAATTTCTATATTGAATTTCCATTAAACTTTAATTTTTCTCTATAAAAATTAGATAAAGATTTGATAAATTTTGAACAAATTCTCAATATTATAATTTAAATAATTAATTACAGATAATTTAAATATATTACTTTAGATTTATATGAATAAAAATGTCTAACAGAACTAAAGAAGATTTTAAGAATTTTTCCAATTCAAATCCAAAAAATAAAAAATAAACTGCCATACATGAATACTTTTGTAAAGTTCTAGGTGACCTACTAATTTCTTTCGTGAAAGATGATTATTGTGTAGCTGAATATGTGAAATTAACTTAGCGTTGAACAAACCATATTCCCAGGGAAACTATTAGCACTGAACAAAACATAAGATTGAAGAGCAAAAGAGCGAACCATAGGCCGAGGGAAACTATTAGCACTAAACAAAGCATAATATTGAAGAGAAAAAGAGCTGCAGTGGAGTTTCCGGGGAGGATTAATACTACCCAGATCAAGAAGACTATCAGATTGAAGAGCAAAAGAGCTCCCGTGGAGTTTCCAGGGAGGATTAATACTACCGATATCAAGAAGAATATGGTGACAGAGGCAATTGACAACAAGAAATAACATGATAATCTTAGGGTTTCCAATCTATTTTCTCTGGAGAATTTGATGGCATTTGATTGTTCATAGGGCCTACATCTCGAACAATTCGGCATAGGTGACAATCTTTGGGCAAGGTATAACACGATAAGCAATGGCCCTTCTCATGTCAGCCCGGTCGTTTATTGTGTAAGTCGTTGCCCAAAAGTTATCACAAATGCCCAAATATTGCAAATGTAGGCCAACTTACCATGTACAAGCCACCCAATTTTGAGGAGGGGATGGCATGGAAAATTCAAAATTTTTAGACATAGTTATCCGAGAATCCACAGTAAAAACCATTTTTCACCAACTTTTCAAATCCCAAGTGGGATCCATAATCAGGATTTTCTTGAATGCTGGTAGAATAAGAGCTTAATTGAGGTAAATAAAAAGTTGTGAGGAAAGTAGATTGTAGGATGAGATGAATGTCCACTTTGTTTTAAGAATTGTAATTTTGAAG
>APFE030661340.1:26060-98925 GCA_000404065.3 Pinus taeda | reverse complement strand
TTATTTAGTCATCCTTCCTATTTGTCCATGTCACCTGCTTCTTCTTTGGCTTTTTATTATCAATCCTTAGTGCAAAGAAAACCTTTATGTGACTTCTTAAATTTGTGATTAAGATTTAGGTGTGGAAATTATGCATTCTAAAGAGGTGTTGTGATTCTTCTAACACTTAACACTTTTCATTATATGTAGTTTTGGGGAATAGAACTTGAGTTCAGGTTGTGATACCATGAAGAAGTTTAAGGCTACACTAAAACCTTAAGTTGTGATACTATGAAGAAGTTTAGGGTTACACTAAAACCTTAAGGTTTTAGTAAACTCTCTAAACTAATAACTAGGATCTCCAAATAAAAATTATGGATTCCATAAAGCTAAAATAGTTCCTCCAACATTTTCTCTAATTAGTTGAGCTATTCCAAAAATCCCTTATTCAACTATAGAATACCTAAACCCTCGAAGCCTTAGGAAGAAAAAAATGATATGGTAGTGAAGACTTAGGAGGCTGAAAAACCTAACTTGAAGCTTTAGAATTATCCATGCCAAAATGAAATGATTATGAAAACTTAAGATACTTAAAATCCTAACTAGAACTTTGCATGGAATGATGGAATGACCTTCTTAAAAAATTTCAACAATACACCTCATAAATTGTAAATAAAAATCCTTCTTTAGTTTGTTAAAAAAAAATACATATCCCTTCTCATACATATATAATTTTATTAAAATATTAAATCGAAATGCTCCAATAAATTAAAATCAACTATTGTCAGTGTTCCTTTTTTCCATCAAGCCATCATGACGAGCATTAAGTGAGAGTAGAGACCCTTCCCTCTCTACACCTTCTCACCATTCATTTGTTGAAATGGGGAGCACTTTTTTAGGAGCCTATTGTTTAATTTTTTATATCAAATAATAACACTTTTCACTTGGTTGTAAAATAAAATTTTCAATTGAATTAAATATATATGAAAAATAATTTTAATATATGAATCTACATTCTTGAGAAATGCTTCTTGTTAAATAAAAATAATAGTGTTACACCTTAGAAAGCTAATAAGCAATTATGAGAAAGCGTTAAAGTTAAAAACCAGGGAGTCTAATCAATTAAGATCTAAAGACTATGTAGCTAAGGAATGGGGCAAAGGTTGTCTTAGCTTCATAAAAGAATGGTAGCCATGTCCACCCAAACTATTAAAGGTATTAAACATGTCGCATATGATATGGATGCACTTTCCGAGCATATTTTATAGATGTTTTTTTTAGTACAAGCTAAGATGTTGATGTGAGAGAAAGGGCATAATAAACATGAAAGGAGGAGGTTAATGGAGACATTGTATAATATACAACTCAATTGGAGATCATCTTTTTATTCCCAAATGGTGAGAAATTTGAGATCGTTCCAGAATCATGGTATATACAACTCAATTAGAGATCATCTTCTTTTTCCCAAATGGTGAGAAATTTGGGATTGTTCAGGAATCATGGTGTGACATCCTTTGTGCATACAATCTAGTCAAAAGTGGCTAACTATGTTTAAGGTTAGTTTTTTTTTAATATGAACCATGGATGTTATAAATATATATTATTTAATATTGTTTTTTTTTTTATATAATAATGGATGTCATATATTATAATAATATATTATATATATATATATTATATATATATATATTAATATATATATATATATATATTAATATTTATATATATATATTGTATGGACTCCTCAACCACACTTCAGCAAAAATTAACAAAAACATTCGACATTAGACTAATGATAAATCTAGTTAATAGTGGCAATTGAAAAAAAATCTAGGTAACAAATTGTGCACCTTTCTTAGGAGATAGAAACCTTCAAATACTTCCAGTAATCCTTGCACCAATCCTTCGAGTAATCCTTCAAAATTCCAACAATGCAATCACTAAGAAAGGGTTTGTTCAATGCACCTTGAGGGAAACCTAAAAAAAATTACTAGCTAGAGAAAAGGAAGGCTATGAAAGATTTTTCACCTTTTTTAACATATAGAAGCCCAGAGAAGCCCTTGAATCCTTCCAACATTCTAGTACTCGTTCAACAATTCCAACAACCCTGTTATAGACATATTTGGGCACTGCAACCCCAATCACATATGTGCATAAACCAAGGGCTTTTGTGTCCCTAAAAGTGTTGTTTCACACCCTAAAGGAATAAGGTTAGCTGATTATATCATCTCCCAGAAGTTCTCCCTAGAAAACTGCTCAGAACTGGTCAAAACTGGACCATACAAACTGTTTAATGCAGAAGGTGCAATGCATCTCACCTGCTCAGTGCAAAAAGTGTGATGCATACTGAAAAGCCCTTCTGTAGGGTGCGATGGGCAAGAGTAGACAAATGGCAGAGATAGTTTGCAAGGTGGATGATCATGGAATCTTTCAGAAACTTCTCTTGTGACACTTGCCTCTCTAAAGCTTCCCACAGATGAGTAAGAGATCATCAATCTCCAAGTGGAATCAAGGACTATGAGAGAGAAGACACAAATCAAAATCCCAGAAGCTGACTCACCCCCTGTAATCATCTATATATGGATCCCTCATCCTAGAGATCCAGGGGTTGGAATCTTGTATCTTGTAAGGAAGTGTTGTTGGTTTCTTGGTGGAATATCATAGTGTTGGGTGATCTAAGCTTTTCATGAGGTGAAGAAGGGCTTTCATGCTCGGAGGATGACGCTAGGTGAGATCAATGGGTTGTAATCCTCTCTTCTAATCTCTATGTCAATAAAGCTATTCAAGTTTTCCTCCACATTCTCGTGTGTTTTCTAATATATGCATGTGTGTGGTTAATATATATCTGGTCTTATATTGTTTACGATTGTAGATCTCTGCACTTTGAAGGTATTATGCTGCTTTGACTTTACAAGTACTCCTGGAAGCGGAGTGGTCAAGGGAGGAGTGGCAAAGATCCATCAAAGAGAAGAAGGAACAAGCAGAGAACCAAGCCAAAGATTGAGGTTGGTATTCTTTGCTCCTCTCCTATCTATTTATCGTAAAGGGAAATGAAAGTAACTTTAATCTGTTTGTTTCTAAGATAGCTACCTCTCTTAGTGGGACTAGTAGCTTTGCATAGACACTAGATTTCCCGCTAACAAAATGGCGACTATGCTGGGGAGCGAACAGATAGTTTGCTTGTCTATATTTGTTTTCTTTATAAACTTACAGACGGAGCCTGAAGTCAAGCCAGCTAGCCTTCAAACTGCATTTGTTATGCAAGTGCAAAGTAATCAATGTTGCTTTAGTCTATCTCCGATTTTTGTTTATAAACTGAACAATTGATTCGAAAACATCCTAATTGCCCTGGTGGTGGCTCAAGTAGCCTCATTAGATCAGCCCCTGTGATTTGCAATTATTGACTATCATTTTCTTGGCTTAAATCCCTTCACTGAGCTACAAACTATGACCAAGAACCCAGTTGAAGTCTCGTCCCTAGACCATCACACCTTCTCCTTTTGGGAATCTGGATGCATCACACCTCCCATGTGCAGTAGGTGAGATGCATCACACTTTCCCTTTGTTACAGGTGCGATGATCAGATAAGACCTCTTCTGCTTCCAGATTTTGGTTTTTGTTCACTCTCTTCATCTTTATTCAGGATTTTTGTTGTCTATGATCAGTATAACACTCGAGAAACACCCTTCCTTTACATGATTCAACCTCCATAGTACAAAGAAATATAGATGTTTTTATGTATTGTTCGCCATTTACGGTTCTCCTTTATAAAGAAGTAGCGTAATCAAACTGTCGTCTTTTGATTTGGAAGTGTCGCAAGTGTCATTTTTAGTCAAAGAAAAGAATCATGTTGTTCTTGATGGTCAATTATATTGTTACTCTTGTATTTGATTTGAATTAATAGTTTTTCAAGTGTCGAAAGCAGTTTTCAATTCAAAATCGTAAAGTGTCTTCATTACCTTCCTTTTGTTTTTTGAAAAGAAAATCATTAGTATTGTCGCTTGAAATGATTCAAACCTGTACTTAGCATTCTTTTTGTCATTCACACATTAAGAAAGAGAAAACAAATTCATGCATGTCCATTTGCATTTAGACTGCTTGTTGGTTTGATTTAGGACAGTGCATCTAGTGTGTGCTCTCTACTCTATGTTGAAGGAATCTCATTTGTCTTTCCTTAGTAGCTAGGATTTTCATTGCAAAAAAGAAGATTAAATGATTTTTTTATCATCTTAGAATGCATTTTAGGACTTTTATATCTACATCACATGGTGAACCTGAAAGACAAACTTCTTAAGAAAGATCAAATGTAAGATAAATTCAATGAACATAAAAATACTTTGGAACCTAATGCACAACATTTAGAAGTCTTGGCTAGAGACGTATTCCAACGTCGTAAAGCTTGGTAACTATTGCTTTCATTGTAGGTTGGGTGATTCCTCCTCTTTGAGACGACAAGTGCCAGTACAGACTTGTGCTCCCATGTATCGTCGAGTATATATTGGGAGACCACAATAGGCTATATCCTTTATCCTTAGGAAGCCGTGTGAGCCGCCCTATCCATCACAATGCAGTGAACACAACATTCGTGAAGATTGATTTCCGTACCGTAAAAAGTATTCTACAGTTTTGCGATTGGTTTGGTAATCCCTCTCTCTAGATTTCTAGAGTAGTCTCTTTTGTTCCTTTTCAGACTCCTTAAAGGAAAAGGTCCATCAGAGCACTTGTCAATTCAGGTTCATTAAAAATCAAAGGCAACTAGAGTCATCTTTTTTTTTTTCTCAACTCTTAAAAATTGAAAAGGCAAGTTGTGTCAAAGCATCTAAAATTTATTTTAATCGGAATAACGTCACTATTCCCTCATTGGTCTTAGGTTGAGAAAAATGGAGTCCAACAACTAGGGATTTCCCCTTGGTGGAAATCCTAGTCCTCTCTCCTCTTGGGGAGATGTTGGTGCACCTCATATGGCCACATTGTCCCTCCTAGGACTGACAATCTGCTTGCCCATATGGCTCTCCACAACCTTTGTCATTCAAACCCTTGTGGTTCCTGAGTAATCAAGTCAGCAACTAGAGGATACTAGAGTTACCGCCCAACCATTTGCTTCGTTTGTTTCTCCCTCCCCTCCTTCCTCTTCTCTTAGTAAAACTGGTAAAGCTAAAGACCAAGTAACTGAGAAGAAGAAGAAAGGGAAGGAGAAGGAGAATAAAAAGAAGGAGCCAAAGGTAAAAAGGGATAATTGTGCATCATCTAGCGAAAATCCACACACTGCACCATCCAAACCAAAATCTCCATGTGTCATTTGCAAAGGGGACCACTATCATCAAGATTGTCCTTGCATCCCTCGGATCTTAAGGGATTGGTCCCCTCATTTGCACAATCTGGTGTCATCAACCTCTGATGATGATGTTGAGAGTACACCGCCAACTAGTGAAAACAAAGTCTCTAGACAGAGAGGAAAATGTAAATTTCCTTGCAAACTGTGTGAAGGCAATCATGCTCTCCACCGTTGTCCCTTCCTGGATGAAGCAAAAAGAGTCTTGGATAACCGTATTTCTTCACTGCTATGGCTTCCTCCTGGGTACAAGAAACTCTTGCTGAGTCCATCACTAGTTGAAAACTTGACTAACACGACTTTGTGGTTAGTCGAAGCATCTATCATTGAAGATAAGCCCTCTGAATCCACACCAGATGAATTTCAAAAGGTTGAGGCGGCAGTAAACTCGGTCCTGTCTTCCGAAGGTCCATCTTCGGATGATACAATCACCGAAGAGAATGAGAACGAAACTATTCAAATTCTTTTCATAAAACACAGACTCCGATGAACATGGGGGAAATCTACTAGCTCCTTTAGCACAGGAAGGAAGTTCGTTAGGGTCATATCCGGCCATTTATTCGGTCCCACCTCTGAGCAACCTAGTCGTTTCCTTCAATTGGAATCTACTAGGCAGACCCTGCTTACCACCGAATGTACCATTTTGAATCATTATACAAGCATACATAATGGTCATGGTAAGTACTATCATAGATGAAGGGGCTTTTGTGAGTATCCTTTCCTCAACTGCTTGGAAAGCACTTGGTTCACCATCGCTTCTACATGAGATGCGAAATCTAACAGGCTTCGATAAAGGAACCAGTGGACCGTTAGGGATCCTTTCGAGTTTGCCTATAACATTGAGAGGGAAAACTGTGTATCTAAACGTAATGGTAGTCCAAGGACCTTTAGATTATAATCTACTCCTTGGGCAGGACTATATTTATAGCATGGGAGCCATTGTCTCCTCACTCTTTCAAAAAATGTGTTTTCCACATGAAGGCTGAGTGGTCTAGCTCGTAGACCAGCTTTCATTCCCCATCTCACACATAGCTAATAGTCAAGTACCATCCCTAGCTATTCTTTTCATGTAAGGAATTTTTCATCAATCTCTAGTTCGTCCACCTGAAGAACGCGAGTAATTCAGTGGCCATGACTGAAACCCAGGGGGCATGCACCCTGGTGTGCTTCGGTAGGAAAACTTTAGGTATAGGTTAGGTTTGTGCGGAGGATATATGACTAGTCTGATACACCCATCCATTTAAGAAAATAGGATTAGACATGAATAAGATTCCTCCCTTAGAAGGTAGGCCTTTCCCGACAGAGCAAATGCTTTGGCTGTAAATTGAAGGGTAACCTGAAAACTCTACCTCGCTATACCTGGGGGCATGCAAACCTTTTTTTCGCACAAGTGAAAAGCGTCCAACGTAATGCTAACCCCATAGTTTTTCTCACGACCGCTATGTTTAGGTGATTGGTCGGATTGACCATTCACCTTTACAGGGACTCGATGGCACCAGCAAAGTAAAGGAAGAGTTTTCCTACCTAACCTCAGCAGTTAACTAACCCCTAGGATAGTAGTTGGTCATTCCTGGCATGCATGCAAAAGGGAGCGGAGCAAAGCTTTGAAAGTGCAAGCTCCACAAAAATGGAATCTATCGTTGAGACATCCTTATTATACAACTGGAACGAGCAGTTTTTATGCAAAGTTTAAGCTCATTAAAAATTAAACCTAAGCAATTAGCAAATGTTCCCCCAGAGTTTAAGCTCATTAGAAAATGAACCAATATCTGGTAAATAACCATTGCGAATGCATTATCATCATCTTTTTGAGCCCTGGTCGTGTTCTTACCATCACCTCCACTCTGTTTTAACCGATCATATGCCTCCATTTGAATGTTTACCCTTTTCAGGAACAACTGTGATGAGTGATTTTGTTAGCCATCCTTGTAACACTGTCGTGATTGGAAAATTCCAAACCTTACCTGGAATTAGTAGCTACCCGAAAATATCACTCATTCCTAAAAAACGAGTCTCCTTTAAGCTCTTTTCACATAACTTGTAAAATATGAAAAGATTGTCGAGCAGTTGGCCTCTCCAGCTTGTTAAAGCTACTGGGAGTGCTATCCCTCCTCTAGATTTTAATCTTTTTGGACCTGAGGGATTATTACACAAAAATATCGAGTGCTTGTCTTGTTCAGCTCGTTAAAACTATCGAAAATTCATCCCTTTCATATTATTTTATACTTTTTTCAGACTTAAGGGATTATATGATGAAAAAGGATTACTGGAGTTTCCTTTCCGTCCCTTTTCAGTCTCTCTAAAATTGAAAAAAGATCGACTTGTCTTTGTCGTTAAACTCGTTAAAACCAATAGCGGATCACTTGTCGATAGAGACGAGAATGAGTTTCAGTGTCACTAGGCTCATTAAAACATAGCGATGGGTTTGCCCGAAGGGCAAATTATAGAACAAGCATATGTTATCCTCCTCAAGCTTGATAAAAATAAAGAGGTACTAGCCAACAATGACTAGGGAAAATTGGGAAGAAAACTTGAAGAAACTTTATTGTAGCGACTCACTCTTCAACATGACACTTTCACTCCATGTTTGAGTCAAGTTGGGTTATTCCGTTCGCCGGTCATACTACCATTGGTCCATCGTACCATCCATATTTAGAGTTAACGCTACCAATCCATTTCAATGTCACTGATATGTTCAAGAGAAGTCGATTAGAGAATTCACCAACCCAGCTTGTGTCTCAACCACTACAATACCTTCATGCCTCATTCTTTCATGACTGCCACCGTGAACCATGTATCATCAGATTGTTTCAGCTCCACAAAATCATTTGCTTCGTTCCATGTCGTAGATGTGGTATTCATTAAGGTCCTCCTACGATGGGTCACTTCTTGTCGACGAAAGCTCATTATCCAAGAAGTCGACCTAAGAACAACTCTTTCAGTACTTTGAAGCTTGCATGCCTCAATTGCAAGTTTCTCACTTTCGGCGACTAGTTTACATCACTGGCCTTTGACCGAAAGATTTTGCGTGGTGTTCGATGCCAAGTCCCATTTTCACACCACGCAAATTGTACTGTAGTACCTTGAAGGTCATCATCATTATCGGTGATTCCTCTTGCGCTTGTTAATAGCTTACATCATTAGCTGGTAATCATGCGATGTCTTTCCATGTTCGACTCCAGAACATTTTTCACATGGATCAACTTGTACTTCGGGCGAAGATTGGACAAATTTGAAGACCTCAGATCTAGTTTCATCCATCCGGGCTGCGATATATTCAGGAAAATAAAGACATCAAATGTAGATCGTTGTTGCACAGATGATCATCCGAATCAAAGGATGATGGCTCTATCAGAATCATCAGTCTACCACACAGACGGTTATCTGTCCTATGTACATGAAAATGAATTTATAAAGTTGAGCATCGGAATGCCCGCCTCACCTAGATCATTAAAATGTTATGAAGATAATGTATTGTATTGTTTCTTATTACACGTCTCCTTCCAGTTCGAAAAAACCTCGGATTCTCATGATAAATCATTTCACCTGACATCAAAGATCTACGACCTCATGCTTTAGGGGGCAACTGTTATAGACATATTTGAGCACTGTAACCCCAATCACATATGTCCTTAAACCAAGGGCTTCTGAGTCCCTAAAAGTGTTGTTTCACACCCTAAAGTAACAAGGTCAGCTGATTACATCATCTCCCATAAGTTCTCTATAGAAAACTGCTCAGAACTGGTCAAAACTGGACTATACAGACTGCTCAATGCAGAAGGTGTGATGCATCTCACCTGCTCAGTGAAAAAATTGCGATGCATACTGAAAAGCCCTTCTGTGGGGTGCGATGGGCGAGAGTAAACAAATGGCAAAGACAGTTTGCAAGGTGGATGATCATGGAATCTTTCAGAAACTTCTCCTATGACACTTGCCTCTCTCAATTCGCCCAGGGATGAGTAAGAGATCATCAATCTCCAAGTGGAATCAAGGATTATGAGAGAGAAGACACTAGTCAAAATCCCACAAGCTAACTCACCCCCCTGTAATCATCTATATATGGATCCCTCATCCCAGAGATCCAGGGGCTGGAATCTTGTATCTTGTAAGGAAGTGTTGTTGGTTTCCTCGTGTAATATCATAGTGTTGGGTGATCTAAGCTTTTCATGAGGTGAAGAAGGGCTTTCACACTAGGAGGATGGCGTTGGGTCAGATCAATGGGTTGTAATCCTCTCTTCTAATCTCTATATCAATAAAGCTATTCAAGTTTTCCTCCACATTCTTGTGTGTTTTCTAATATATGCATGTGTGTGGTCAATATATATGTGGTCCTATATTGTTTACAATTGTAGATCTATGCACTTTGAAGGTATTATGCTGCTTTGACTTGACAGGTACTCTTTGAAGTGGAGTGGTCAAGGGAGGAGTGGCAAAGATCCATCAAAGAGGAGAAGGAACAAGGAGAGAACCAAGCGAAAGATTGAGCTTGGTATTCTTTCCTCCTCTCCTGTCTGTTTCTCATAAAGGGAAACGAAAGTAACTTTAATATGTTTGTTTCTAAGATAGCTACATGTCTTAGTGGGACTAGCAGCTTTGCATAGACACTAGATTACTCGATAACAAACCCAAGTGCTAACAAAGAAATGCATGCATCCAAGGAGTCTTTGATTATAATAGATGGAATGATAATGAATAATAAGTACAATAAATATTTAATGACAAATTGAAATGCTCAAGATGGTGTGGCTATGTTATTTAGTTATTTCTCAAGGTTACAACTCGGCATGGAGTGGGAGAGTTATTCTATTATTCCTACATGTTATAATGAGAGATGGAGTGAGAGAGTTCTTCTTAAGAGCGTGAATGGTGAAATTGATGGACACCTATTTTTTGGAGTTATTATTTCCATTGCGGATTAATGGAACGATAATCGTGAAATCGATGGACACCTATTTTTTGGAGTTATAGAAACATGAGTTCTTTGGAGTTATTATTAATAACACTAAAGGATGAAATGATGTACAATTTAATGAAACCTACAACTTTTATTTTGAATTGGACAAGTCACAAATGGTTTGAAAAGGATGAAATAGAGAAGGAAAGTAAGATATTTACCATTATCCATAAAGTCAAAAATTAATTTAAAAAATTAATTGGTACTTAGTTTAAATTAAATTTTCTAACAACTTAAAAAATTCATAATCATAAAATTATAATATATTGACATCTAATTATATATCAATATCTACATATGCATATTCAACAAATTTCTTTATTATTTTATTCCAATATCTACATATTCACAATATTTCATCATTAGTTTATCTCAATATCTAATTATATTTTATATTATATTTAAGTAGTTTTATATTTATATAATTTTATTTTGTACAAATCATTTCATTATAAAGTAAATTATTAGAAAATTAGAGAAATTTATCTCTGTAAATAATGAAAATAGTGAAATAAAGAAAAAATGCTTTCCCCATAGGTACAAAAATATACAATAAGGTGACTTGTAATAGTTGGTATAATGAAAAATATAATTCAACATAAAATAAATTATTAAATATCAATTAAAATGAGGAGATTCATAAAATGAGTGAATGCCAAAAAAATCATGCATACTAGGAATAACCATTCTTAACAAAAAAAATACAAATAAATTGGCACTGTAAATTTTCATCCTAAAAGAATGTGAATATATTTACATTCACAAAGTTGAACAATCCTTGTTTAAAAAAATACAAATTATTTGGCACTGTAAATTTTCATCCTAAAAGAATGTGAATATAGTTACATTCACAAAGTTTATTGCTGGGAAAAAATGAAAGATTAAATGATAACATATGTTTTCTAGCTTAATAAGAAAGAGATTAAGGAAAATTTCTCATTTCTAAATAACATATGTTTTCTAGCTTAATAAGAAAGAGATTAAGGAAAATTTCTCATTTCTAACTACTAAATGTATAATAAGTTATTTTACAAGGAAACTTAAAGAAGTGTTAAACATGTTGTTAAGAGAAAACATCCTTTATCATCCAAGTTAATTTTTAAATTACAGATAATGGTTATTTAGAATTGGACACATGTTACCAATGGTTTGAAATGGATGATCATCTTATTGTGAAATACACCTTTCCACTACTATGCTAAGTGTATGTTTAAGGTGTGCTACATTTTGTAGTCTTCCCATTATGGTTAATTGTGATAGGTATCAATTAACAAATTAACAAATGGGATGGTAAATTTTTAATGGAGCTTTGTAAAAAATAATTTAAGCAAAGTTTAATCATGCTATTTAAATATGCACCAAAATTATGTGAATTCAATACATTGATATTGTGGCAACACCATAATATACTCCCATCTTTAAGTTCAACCCGTCCTATCAATTTTTTTATTAGTAATCCCAACTCCAATAGGAAGGACCCTATCCACATAATTATTTATATTACATATACTTGATAATTTTATTTTTTTTTATTACGGTTAATATGTATTATTAGCAAAGTGAAAAGATAATAGATTTGGGGTTATTTCAAAACTCAAACCAGAATAAAATGATTGACTTTGGTGGACCTAAAATTGGAAAAGACACGGAAAAAATGATAAAAAAATCTGATTTCTGGTTACTTAAAAGGAAAAATGAATTTTACTCATCTCCATTACATTTTAAAAATATTTCCAGAATTACATTTTAAAAATATTTCCAGATTATTTGTTTAAATATAATAAATTTAAAATAAAAATAAACTGAATGAGCACCAAAACATTTCACTGTATAAGTAAATATGCCTACCCAGAAACCAACAACCGTATTTTATCGAGGCCCAATATGTACATTTAAAGGTGCATAGCCCAATAGGTCTTGTCTGGATAAGCATTGACACAGGTGTATCTATAATATAAAGAGCGCACCGTCATAATGGGTAGTTTAGATATCATATTCAAGGATGCTTAGGTTTATTGTCATAGATGCGTGTATATCATTTAAGTGTGCATATGTGATGTGGTGTATATATCATACTGAAGGGCACTTCGGTTTGTTGGGATGCGTTTGCAAATTGGCATAGCAGGGGCAGAGATACTGGTTGACCGATATCCTCGGAGGAACACAGTTGCATTTGGCGCAACATGTACCGCAACCTATAAAACATACATTATGGCGGAATGCTTCCTTGCATCTTCGCGCACAAGATGCATTGCAATCTGCGTCAGCCAATAATAAAGATTAATAAACAGAATGAATTCACAAGGAAAAACTACGAAAAATAAATCTGCAGGAAACAAGAAGGAAAAACTTTGAAAATTAAATCGGAAGGAAACAAGAATTATTAGCATGGAAAAGTTAAGAAAATGTGAAGAAAACCGGAAACAAGAAAGAATTCGCAACAGCATTAAAACAAGAATAAGTGTAAATTCCTTAGATAAGCTTTGAATTCACAAGAGAATGTCGAAAGGAATAGCATACAATCTATGTCAAATATGAACCGTGCCATTACACGGAAAAATTAAAAAACAAGAACAAGTGACAAAGATGAGTCTTGAATTGACAAGAACATTCAAACAAAAAAGAGTGATGCCAAGGATGAACCCTCAATTTAGAAAGAAAAGTTTAAAAAGCAATAACAAACGATGCTGGAAAAAGTTAAGACAATAACAACATCATCGTGGTTGTGATGAATAAAAACTTGAGGCAACAGCAGAAACATCATCAAGAAATATTGCCATACAGAAGCTTTGATTCACAAGGAAAGTTTAAAGCAACAGTGGAAACAACATCAAATAATGATAATCATTATACATAACTTTATATGATATGTGCCTTTTAAGACTATATATACCTATTGTCTGCTGAAGACTCCCGTTCTTCCCATTTGTTTGGAGCTGGAATCAGGGAAACCTGGGGAAACCCAATGTGATTATCTCAAAATATATATGTAATCGGGCCACCAAAGTCTCTTCATGAATGTTACTCTTTTATGTGATTGAATTACACCCATGTGACAATTTAGATTAACTCAGTCATAGATATATACTCACCCTGGCTGCTGTTGAAGTTCCGACCTCAACAGCTTCAGCGTACATTTGATTCAACGGACAGAAATGAGCTTCCAAAGATGGAAAAAAAATGATTCCTGAAAGACAAATAGAATAAATATCAGTAACCATCGTATTTGTTACCCGAAGAACGAACAGGATGATCACAAAATATAAGACAAACCAACTACTTGCAGAAGCCATGGAAGCTGCTAGCACTAAGATGGTGTGTATACACAAGCGAAGAATAATTACAATCTATCCATATATCCTGCCACACAGAACAATAAGCCAAAACCCTCTGTATATATGCCTGCCTACAATTTTTTTTTTTTCGCAATGCGACGCAGAAGATGGTCTCAAGTTACAGGGAGGAGCAATACACATTTAGCCCGTTTGCATCAGTCCGTATATTGCGGTCGTCTTTTCTCTCCATAATCAAGAGAGAGTAAATGCCATCAATATCTCCAACTCAACCCCGGTGTGAATAAATGCCATCCCAATCTCCAGCTCCGCTCACGAAGTTTGTAGAGTTTACCTACCCTTGACTAATGATAAGAAATTTAATATATTTTGACACTCCAGTAGCACAAGGAAAACACGCACTCTGCCGATACAAAGTAATCAGTTACAGTTTCCAATGCTGCTTCCTTCGCATTTAACGAAACCTATTTTGTTATGCAAAAACCCGGAATTTCCTTGTTGGTAAGGGCACCTGGATCCAGTTCCTCTTGCACATGTTGGCCTGCCTCTTTATGACTCTGATGTCTATATGCATAGGGAGAGACAAATTTTAATGTTTTGATTATTTTGATCGTTTTGATCGAATCTATGAACAGAGTTTTTCACTGCCAGGAGACCATGACAGAGACCTCGGGCCAACTCTTCATGTGTATGATGTGCATGTTTATCCGCTTAGAGAGTCACAAATTTTAATGTTTTCATTTCAAAATGTCAAGCGAATCTATGACGAGGGTTATCTACTGCGAGGGGACCACGACAAAGATGTCAACAGGGTTATCTACTGTTAGGAGACCATCAGAGAGACATGGCCCCAACTCATGATGTGGATATCTTTAACGCAGTGGGAAAATCTATGATAAGTTAGTTGTTAAATTAACACTGGGATAGTTATTATTAGTTATCTTTCCTCAAACACATTATCGTTAAAGAAAAATTAAGCCAATTGGAATTACTCTTCAGTAGTTTGTAATAGGCAGACTTTCACTCATGGATCCTCTCTTTCCTTACATTAGAGGAAGAAGAACTCTAGCCCAAGCACAAGCATAATGAAGCTGCATAATTGATAATGCATCTCCTATCAGGTGGAAAGTTGCATAAATTTAATTTATTTTCATTTTTAAACAAATTAAATAAATATGAATTTTATTAAAAAATATTTTTAGTTATACTATATATTAGTCTTGGTTTTTCCAAAGGTTCATTTCCCTATGAGTTGAGTATGGTGACTTGTATGAGTTGAGTATGGTGACTTGTAAGTTCATATAGCTACTTGCATATGTCTAATAGTAGTATTTATCTGTCCTCCATTGCTATATAATGGAGGTCTTCTATATAGTTTTACATAACATTCTGAGTTACAAACTACCCTTACATGGTATAGTTTTTGGAGTTTTCTAAAAAAAATTTAGGATCTTGAATGGTGTTTATGTATTATTGAGGTCTCTAGATTTCTTATTTCAGATCTATTCTTTTGGCAGGCCATGGTCTTTGTAATTCTAAGAATATATTTTTCTTATATTTTGGATTTTAACCTCTCGATTTGTAGGGTTGTGCATATTAGGGCTTGAATGGTGTTTATGTCTTATTGAGGTCTCCAAATTTCTTATTTCAGATCTACAGATCTCGTTTAGTGACAATGATTTCCATATAGGAATTCCATTTTATTTTTAGTTGTGGATGAAGCTTTTATTTGCTTATAATCTAGGTTGGATGGATGCATTTTGAGGGTTTCAAAGGTGAAGGAAGCCTAAAGTAAAATTCTTTTGGCAAGCCATGGTCTTTCTAATTAGAAGAATATATTTTGCTTATAGTTTGTATTGTAACCTCTAGATCTTTAGGGTTGTGCATACTAGGGTTCTGACCATCATTTTTGTCTTAAAATGTTATTGTCAAGAGTCCCTTTCATGATAGTTGTGTCAATTTTTGTATTCTTGTTGTTCAACTTGGAAATCTCAATCGAAGGCATGTTTTTGATGAACCAATGACTTTATTTGTCTAAGACTCCATAGATGATTGATCCACCAAATTAAGAATATGTATTGAGCTTGCCGCGAGGGCAAAGCCATATTAAATGATTTATTGGAAGTTATACTTTCATAATAGTGACAAAGAATGAGGAGAAATTATGGAGCAAATATCTCTCTTCTCATTATTCAAAATAGCTAAATATATTACATGGAAAACATCAACAATGAATGACTTCAGCGAAACCTCACTAAACTGAAGTAAATTGAACTGTCTATGACACCTAGCAGACAACATAATCTCAATTGTTATAAGTAGGGACACTTACAATGCCTAAGTTCTCTATTTGAAATTTAAATATTTTTTTCCCAATGGCTTTGTGAAAATATTTTCAAGTTGATCTTTGGAACTACAGAAAGAAACTACTATGTCCCCATTATGGACAAGCTCAAGGATGAAAGGAAAATGTGTGTTGGGAACAGGATCCCCCAAAGGACATTTTTGGGACTAAAAGCCCATATTTTCGTCAAATTTTGTAATAATCTTGTAAAGACTACGCATTTTGTGGTAGCGGAGTGCGTATATGTCATAAGTCATAAAGGGTTGTCTACCCTTAGTTTTGTAAATTAAAGTCGGTTGTAAGAGATCTACCCATGGTCCACGAACCATGGGATTGTATAAAAAAAGCTAAGCTCTAAGTAGTTTAGAGACAATCAATCAATGAAACACACAAGATAAGAGAGTCATAGCTTTAAAGTAAAAAATCTAAGTTTGAGGTCGTAGTGTGCATAACGGCTCTATAGCTAAGTGCGCAGAGGCCTAGAGTTGAAGTTTGCAACTGAGTGTGCGGGCCCCTACAACTGTGTGAGTAGGGTGAATAGAATCTATAACTCCTTGGTAGATATCAATAAAGAGAGGTATTATGCAATTTCTATGTCTTTGTTCCAATTAGTGCATATTATCCTTTTATGTATGAATTTCCTTTGTAATCCTTATGTGATGCACGAATGTGTATGATTATGTTGGATAACTGAAAGCATATAAGAATATATGTTTACGCGGTGCTAACTATGAGTATCTAGTATGATAAGTAAGACACTTAGACTAGTTTAGGAATCTACACATTGCCTCAGTAGCGTGAAAGTGTCTAGATCAAGGGTTGGGGCTACACGAAGGACACCCGAACCCTTTTGTGGAGGTATTAAAGGATAGAATAGAGGGCTCATATGGAAAGCCCTAGAGTGAGGTGACCTATGTGAAGGCATGAATAAAGAGAATAAAGCAATATCACGACCATCTCAATGTGCAGAAATTTGGTTCCAACATCCCCCATACTGCTTCGGGTGAGACTTTGGTCTGTGGAATGGGCCAGTAGTGTAGGGATTTGTTTCGCTAGTTGACATTGAACCTAGGTTAGGCCCCCCTCAAGCCAACAAGTGGTTCCATTGCTCGGACCGTAATCTACATAAGAGATGTGTGATGTCGTATCACTTGAATCCATACTAAGAAAGAGATTGGAGACTGGTTGGATACGAAGATCCATGAATTCGCGGCTGGGGAGAGTAGAAATCCACGACTAATAAAGGAACAATGGTTGGATAGGTACCTGTATATAGAGATCCACGAGATCTTTTTCTGGTCCTTTCCGATTGACCTGTACTAGTGGATCGCGAAGCTAGCATATAGCTAAGGAAGTTGGAAACTTGATGGTCCTATTGTGTAGGCCCCGAAGCTAGTGCGAAGGTTGGAAGCATCGGAGAATAAGCTCGCCCGCATTATCGATCCTAGGCCCGATCATGTCATAGGAGGATTTGTAACTGAATTTGTAGTCGACACCTCAGTCACCTATAACAAGGCAGAGCGAAACTTTTTCAAAGGACCGCAAGGTAAGTACATAAAATATTTGAATACCTCGATTAAAATTTTATTGTGTGAAAAATAGGTTATATAGCTACCTTAATGTTTGGGACTACACAAATCCGAAAACCTTACAAAAACGAAGGAAAAAAGGGTCCTGAGTATAGTCAATTGATTTCACCTCTGTTAGGTGATGAAGAGGGAATAGCATAGGTTTCTCTGCAAAGTGATATTTAGTTAATAAGGAAAGGATTCTCGTGAATACCATCTCCACCCACACCACCTCCAACTTCACCACCATCACCTGCGACTTCACACGTACCACCTCCACCTCCACAGCAGTTCTGTATGGCAAATTTAGTGAAGTTGCCTTTGTTGAAAGACTTGGGGAATGAGGACCCTACCAATTCTAGTTCATTGTAAAATATGTATGGGAATCTTAGTGCGTTACAGATGATAACATGAAGAAGGCGACATTGGTTAGCGCTTTGTAGGATCGCGCACTAACATGGTATATCAAGTACGCTAATGATAACCCAAATGATGGAGTGGTAGACATTGAGACAACACTAAATAAACTTGGATTTAGTAGGGCTAAATCTAAAGGATAGACTATTGTAGGGTTCAAATAAATCAAAATTCAACGAGGCGAGATACCTATGGAACTCAATGAGAGGTTGAAGTGTACAATCTGCGTATCTAACATGAACCTAAGAGATGGACAACATCGCGAGTGGTTTGTGGCTTTGCTCCTCCCACACTTAAGGGTTGCCATGTCGCAGTAGAAGATAACAAATCAGACAGAGGCCTTGGAGATCACAATGAGGCTACATGAAACACTGATGCAAGATCCAAATTTGGGGGTTCACCAGATCCATGTTTAGTTGAAAAATATTTTCCTTGAGATGCAAAGCTTGAAGAAGGATATAACAGTCCAACGAGAGATGCATGAATAAGTATGGTGTCTGAAATGCAAGAGTCATGGGCATGACAAAGACCATTATTTGGTATTTGTGAACTGCCTTACAGGAAGAGGACCAATGCCTTTGAGGCTAGAAGCTCAAGCAGGACCAAGCATGGGGCCTGCATTATGGTGCATTATCTATCACGTAGCAGGAAAACCTACCACAGATAACTGTCATCTGTTGCAGAAGTTTGTACAGACACCACAACAACTTTTCTACAACATCTGTAGGTTGGTAGGGCATAATGATCGTAATTACATGAGATATGAATTAATGATGGATAGAACTCTTGGTTATAGGTTTTAGGCTGAAACGTAGCCCCATGACCAGAGTGCGAGGATAGCGCAAACACGATTTCAAGGGTGTGGACGAGGCAGAGGTGGAGGAGGACCTGACATAGGTCAAGGAGAGTTGATATACTACAATTGCAGAGGACCACAAAACTATGCCCATAATTACACTAACTCAACACATCCATCGTGGAAGTATTACACTTTGTTTGATCACAAAACGAAAGATTGTGCTATGCTAATAGCTAGGATACATGAAAAGGGGTGCTACCACCTCCGTCGACTCAGAACCTACAGATGATGAGGTCTGAGCTACACGAAGAGGATCCAAACATGAATACAATGCTCCAGAGTGGAATCACAACGAGAGATGACAAGGGGAAGAAACTAGAATAAGTTCATGGGTTCGTAAAGCTCTAGTGAAGGAGGCTAGGTTTGATTTGGAGCATGCACATGGAACCTTCATGGAAGCAAAGGGGAGCTTCACTGAGGCCTCAACCTCAGGAAGCAAGGATAAGCCTGACCAGGAGATGGACACTTCTATGCTTACAACTTTCGTCGAGACCTATATGAAGTTACTACATGATAGAAAGGTCGTGAAGGGGCAATAGGAGCTCATAAATAGATGCGTCAGAAACACTCTCACTGAGGCATGTGTAGTGCAAAAGATAGGTAAGCATAAAACAAGGACAGGATGAGAGATGAGACTAATTGCGTAGATAGGAGGGTATGAGATGGATCAGGTTATCTTGAACCTCGGACCAAACGTGAATGTCCTACCTAAACACACTTGGGAGCAGATGGGAAGACTCACGTTACAATGGTCTCCGATTTAGCTAAGGATGAAAAATTAGCAGAAGATCATCCCCATGGGGTAGCTGTAGTGGGTGACTATGGACATTGAAGGTGCGACTGCACTAGTTGACTTTGAAGTAATAAAAATTGTGGATGACAACAACCCCTATCCTATGCTCCTTGGAATTGATTGGGCTACTGATATGAATGGGGTAATCAATCTAAAAGAGGAGAAGATGATATTCGAGAAGAAATCACTACATGTAATAGTACCCCTAGACCATGCTGAGGGATCGTGCTATATTGAATCAGTCTCTCATGATGAGGGCGATGACGATCTAGACTGTATCTATAATATAACAGCGTGAGACCAATACTCTATGAATCGAACCGCGGATCGCATATTACATGGGATTGTGAGAGTTCCTGCACCTTGGACTTTGATGAAGAACTAGAGTGCTGATAGAATTAGTTACATGAAATAACTACGCTGAGTTGTAACATGATGATCCGGTCACTTCACTGTGTGTCGTCAGAGTTCAGAAATCTACCTATTTATGATGGCCTGAATGATGTAAATATTTTTTTGGATGCATTTTATAGGGGGGTAGCGAAAAAGCTGCGCTTCGAGGCATTGGACTGGGCATTGCGCACTATGCCCACAAGGTGGTGGGGTACATGCAAGGGAAGCTTTGGTGACTAGTAAAAATGTAGGAGAATGATGAGAACTAGCTTTGGGAAGTCGAATATGTGAATGATAGATAAGTATGATGGGTAGGAAGATCTGCATGCACACTTCACCAAATGGGCCCAGGGTTATGAAGAGAAGCCCCAACCTGAATGGGTGCACTTGGATATTGTCTCGATGAACTAGTATTAAGAAAAAAAGCTCCACCATGGTACAAGTGAATGGAATATATTGCGTGGAGGATTCATGATGACATTTAGTTTCTAAGATGAATTTGACAGTATTGATGAAGTGTTACGAGAGGTGAAACCAACAATATTTAGGATACCGCAAGATTCTTTAGACCTGATTCAGCCTGAATGGGCTACTCAACCGATTCATGTGCTATAATGTTATAACATAACTGTTGAGTGAGAGGACAAGGATCTGTGAATGATTAACATCCCTGAAATTGAAGGTCACTGCGAGGTTGAAGGATAACAGGTTGAGAATTCAGATATAACCACACCGCTGAAAACGAAACAAGTGAACATTGGTATGGAGGTAGAGCCCAAATTCGCAGAGATTGGAGATTATTGAGATGATGTAATAGTGGATAAGGTCGATGAATACCAGGATTTATTCCCTACCATGTTTACGGATCTAAAAAGGATAATCGGGGACCTAGACATTATGAAAATCACATTGAAGCCTGACACAAAGCTGGTTAAGCAAAGACCTTACCGTCTCCATTTGTAGTATAAGGAAAAGGTATGCTTGGATCTAAACAAGATGCTCGCAGCAGGCATTATTGGGCCTGTGGAAGAATCTAACTGGATAAGCCCTATGGTAGTACAGGAGAAGAAGGAGAAGGATGAAATAAGGATATGCATTGATTTGAGAGAGCTGAATGACGCTTGCGTACATGATCCTTTGCCAACTCCATTCACTGATGAAGTGTTGGAAATTTTAGGTGGTTAGAAAGAGTATTCCTTTACTGACAGGTTCTGGGGTACCACTAGATCAAAATCCCACCAAAAGATAGTAGAAAGACAACCTTCACAACTGAGTGGGGTTGTTTCTAGTACACTGTAATGTCGTTTGGATTAAAGAAAGTGCCTGTAATTTCCCCCCCACATAGTTGTTGCTACGTTCAAGGAGCTTTTTCATAAGTTCCTAGAAGTATACTTTGATCATTGGACTATCTTTGGGCTAGTGAAATGCCATGTAGAAAGCCTACGCTTGATGCTCGATATTTATTGAAGATATTGGATCATGCTCAACCTGAAGATATGTTTGTTTTGTGTTCTGTCTAGGACCTTGCTGGGTCATATGGTTTGCAGATAGGGACTAATGGTAGATCTTGCAAAGATCACGGTGATAAAAAACTTGGAAGTGCAAAGAAGTGTGAAACAGTTGCATGCTACCCTGGGACATATGGGATATTATAGAAAGTTTATCAAAGGCTATGCCTAGATTACCATGACTATGGAAGAATGGTTAAATAAGGATGTCACATTTTGCTGGAACGAAGACTGTAAGAAGAGCCTAGATGTATTGAAAGGAAAGATGGTCACTACACCGATCCTAGTCTTCCCAATTTGGAAGAAGGAGTTTCATGTACATGTCGATGCATCATGTATAGCGTTGGGAGCAGTACTGACATAGGTAGGTGGAGAAGACCTGGACCACCCTATCGCATTTGAAAGCAGAAGGTTATCAAAAGTGAAGAAGAACTATTCCACCATTGAGTGTGAAGGGTTAGCTATAGTATATGCACTCTATAAGCTTAGACACTACTTCCTAGGAGGCCATTTTAATATGTACATAGATCACTCTGTGCTGATGTACCTGGTCAATAAGCCTGTGCTGAGGGGAAGAATCTGCAAATGGCTGTTATTGTTTTTGGAATATTATCTTTAAGTTATTGCGAAGCTTGGATGACTGAATCGAGGACTAGACCATCTGTTGTGCATTGAAACAGGGGAAGAGCCCACTAATTTGGAGTAAGGATTACCTGACGCGCAACTATTGGCAGTGCACATCACTGATGGTCATTTTGAAGATATAATACACTTCCTAATAAGAGGAAGTGCCCTAGGGGGATGCACCATCCAGTAGAAGAAGGAATTAGTGGTGGACACGACAGATTTTTCTATCATTACTGGGCATCTATACAAAATGGGATCTGATGAGATATTGCGACCATATGTACCCAATTTTTAGAGGTGCAACATCATCATGGATGCTCATGGGGGCGCTGCAGGAGGCCATAATGCAGGGAGAGAAACTATACAGAAGATTCTACGCGTAGGGTTATGGTGGCCAACCCTCCATAAGGACTCAAAGGCATATTGCAAGGCATGTGATGTATGTCAAAGGATTAGCAGGTCATTGTAGAGGGATGAGATGACTTTGAGTCAATATATGACATTGCAATCTTTTGAGAAGTGGGCAACAGATTTTGTTGGACCGATTCAGCCCCAAGGGAATATGGGAGCAAGGTACATTATCATTGCGACGGAGTATTTGACTCATTGGGCCGAGGCAGAGCCTGTGGAGGATTACATAGGCGCGACAGCTGCAAAGTTCCTCTTTGAGCATCTAGTAACATGATTTGGTTGTCCAAATATCTTGATGAGTGATTGTGGTATGCACTTTCTGAATGACGTGATTAGCATGCTAACAGAGGAATTTCATTTATATCACCAGAAGAGCACACCTTATCACCCCCAGGCTAACAGGATGGTGGAAGAATTCAATAAAGTGCTCAAAAACGTGTTGACCAAGGTTTGCAATGCTCATCAAAGTGATTGGAACCTACACATACCTGCAGTACTATGGGCTTATCGAATGGCATGCAAGAAGTTGACTAGATAAACCCCCTTTAGGTTTTTCCATGGTGTTGAAGTGGTAATGCTTATGGAATATCTTGTGCCTAGCCTATGCATAGTAGTGCTCATAGGTATGAAGGATCACAAAGCCATGGAGGAGAGGCTCCCACAGCTAGATGAGCTTGAGGAAGAGATATTTCTAATTGCATTTCACCACCATGTTCAAAAGTAGCACAGAAAGGCATGGCATCATTGACATATTAAGTTGCACACCTTTAAGGTAAATGACCTAGTTTTGTTATATGATATTAAGTTTGATAAATTTCTAGGGAAGTTTAGGATGCAGTGGTTAGGTTCTTATGTCATTAAGGAGATTATCGATGAAGGAGTGGTACAACTGGTCAAATTGAATGGAGATCCCTTCCCACGAAAGGTGAATGGCAGTCGATTGGAGCCATACACCATTAATCTGACCATGTGGCTAGATGATGGTAGCACAGTCTAGCACTCCAGGGAGATGGGAGGAGGCACAGGACTATAAACTACACTGCACAACTTAGGGAGTTGCACGATTGGAGGATGGTGTGAAGCAAGGAAGTGTTACAGGATCCGCGGTAGTGGGGAGGGAGTTGCACTACCCAGGGAGAAATCATGTAGGTCAGCTGAAATGTGACCATTAAGGTTATTTTTCATGATTTGACGGTTGAAATGTGGCCAAATGGACTGGGAAATTGGCATTTAAAGCAAAATTTATGGCTCAGATCCTTGAGAATCTGCCACCAATCTAGTGTTAATGGACCGAATTTGGGGGGAACGATCGAATTTGAATTCAAAATTCCCTATAAATTACAAGTGGTTGTCTAGTGAGAGACACTTGGAATTTTGAGAATTGAGTTATTGAGCTCTCAGGCACCCATGAACTGAGAATTCTTCGAGACTTTCAAAGAGGCTCTCGCATTTGCAAACTTGCCTCAGACGACAAAAGCACTGTTGTAAATACCGTGGAAGTAGTAGAGGAGCCGACACAGGAAATGGAAATAGTGGTAGAAGTAGTTGTTCTGAAAGTGGCCGAAATATTGGCGAAGGTCCCTAAATCACCAAGGATGTCGAGACCAAAGCTCACCCCAACCAAGGTGTTATAGACATACTTGGGCAATGCAACCCCAATCAAATATGTCGATAAAGCAAGGGCTCTTAAACCCCTTAAATACTTGTTTCATACCCTAAAAGGATCAAGGTCAACTAATTACATCATTTCCGAGAAGTTCCACTTGAAAAACTACTCAGAACTGGCCAAAACTGGACCATGCAGACTACTCCTTGGCCAAGGTGTGATGCATCTCACCTATTGCACACAGGGGGTGCGATGCATACTAAAATGGTCTTCTGTAGGGTTTGACGGGAGAGAGTAGACAAATGGAAAAGACAGTTTTCTAAGTGGAAACCCAGGGAATCTTCTAGAAAATTCTCCTATGACACTTGTCTCTCTGAATTTGCCTAGGGATGAGTAAGAGATCATGAAATCTCCAAGTGGAACCAATAACTATCAGTGAAATAACACTAATCAGAAACCCAGAAGCTAACTCACCCCCCTGCAAATATCTATATATGGATCCCTCATCACAAAGATCTAGACGAAGGAATTTTGTAATTTGTAAGGAAGTGTTGTTGGTTTCTCTTTGAGACATTGTATTATTGGGTGATCTTTCTTTTCATGAGGTGAAGAGGGCTTTCATGCCAGGAGGATGATGTTGGATCGGACAGCTGGGTTGTAATCCTCTCTTCTAATTCTACTATCAATAAAGTTATTTGGGTTTTCCTCCATACACCTGTGTATTTATGAATCTTGTATTTGTGTATGCAACTATATGGTTAATGTACTTCTGATTCTACATTGTTTATGGTATCATAGATCTCTATTCTTTGATGGTTTCTTGTTTCTTTGCCTCTGCAGGTGTTCTTTGAAGCGGGTCAAGTGAGAAATGAGTGGCAAGCTCTATCGAAGGAGAAGGAAACAAGTAAGGAGCCAAGTGAAATATTAAGGTTGGTGCTCTCTGCTTCTCTCTTATCTATCATCCATAAAGGAAAACACAAGTTACTTTGAATTGTTTGTTTCTAAGAAAGCTACCCGTCTTAGTGGGACTAGAAGATCAAATAGACATTAGTTTTACTGAAAACAAAATGGTGACTCCACTGAGGAGCGAATAGTTTGTTTGTTTGTTACTATTTGTTTCTTTATAAACTATAGACGGAGCCTAAAGTTAAGCCAGCTAGCCTTCAAACTGCTTTTGCTATGCAACTACAAAGCAGATCAACGCTACTTCAATCAATCTCTAGGTTGGTTTTTGAACTGAACATCTAACTTGCAAACATCCTACATGCTCTAGTGGTAACTCAACAACCTCATAAGATCATGCCCCTATACTTTGTGTTTATTGTCCATCATAGCTCGGCCTAATTCATTGAACTTAGCTACAAATTTTGAGCAAAAACCAAGCTCAGATTTGTTCTTTGGACCATCACACTGTCTCCCATTGGTAGTCTGGATGCATTGCACCCCCCCTGTGCTACAGGTGAGATGCATCCCTGTTTCACTTAATGATAGGTGCAATGATTGAATGAGACTATTTCCCTCTCTGGAATTTGGTTTTTTCTTCATTGTTTTCAGCTCTATTCAATAGTTTTGCTGCCTATGATCAATATATCATTGTTGAAGCCTTCTTCCTTTACATGATTCAGCCTCCATTCAACATGAATTATGAATGTTTTCTATGTATTTTTCATCATATATAGTCCTCCTTTGCGAAAAGTAGCTTAATCGAATTGTCGTCTTTTGATTCAAAAGTTTCATAATTGTCATTTTGAGTCAAGAAAAAGAGTGTCGTAAAGTCTTCCTCTTTTAGATAGTCGATTGTACCTTTTCCATTGTATTTGATTTGGATTGTCAATATTTGAATTGTCGAAAGAAGTTTTCCATTCGAAATTGAAAGTGTCGTCTTAGTCTTCCTTTCGTTTTGAAAAGAAATTGATAAAAGTGTCACTTTGAAGAAAATAGTTCAGGATTGTACTTAGTTTTCCTTTTGAGGATTCACACATTAAGGAAGAAGAAAAAAAAATACATGCATGTGCATTTGTATTTAGATTACATGCAGAAAATGATTTAGGAAAAGTGCATTTAGTGTGTGCTCTCTGCTCTCTCTTGAAAGAATCATACGTTTCTTTCCTTAGTAGCCAGGATTTTCATTGCTAAAAGAAAACAAGTGATTGTTTATCATTTAAGATTGCATATTTAGGAATTTTACATATACATCACGTGGTGAACCTTGAAAGACAAACTTCTAAAAAATATCAACCGTAAAATAAACCTCAATGAACATAAAAACGCTTTGGAACCTAATGCACAACATATAGAAGTCTAGGCTAGAGACGTATTCCAGCGTCGTAAAACCCGGTAACTATCATTCTCATCGAAGGTTGGGTGATTCCTCCTCTTTGATACGACAAGTGCCAGTATGGACTTGTGCTCCCTGTACCATCGATTATATATTTGGAGACCACAATAGGCTGTTATCCTTTAACCTTAAGAACCCCTGTCTGCTGCCCTATCATTCGCAATGCACTGAACACAACATTTGGGAAGTTTGACTACCGTATGTAAACTCCTTGGTAATTTCTCTTCAATTTACCACCAAGGTGTATATTGTAGTTTTGTGATTGGTTTGGTAATCCCTTTGTCTAGACTTCAAGAGCAGTCACTTTCGTTCCTTTTCGACTCCCTAAAAGAAAATGTCCTTCTGAACATTTGTCACTTTAGGCTCATTAAAAATTGAAGGCGACTAGAGTCACCTTTAGCATTTTCTCAAATATTAAAAATTGAAAAAGCAAGTTGTGTCAAAGCATCATTAAATTCATTTAATTCAGAATAACATCCTTGTTTCTTCGTTGATCTTAGGTTGAGGTAATGGAGTCCACCAATCAAGGATTTCCCCTTGGGGTAAATCCTAGTCCTTTCTCCTCTTGGGGAGATATTGGTGCTTCTTATATGGCTACCTTGTCCCTTCCACGACTCACAATTGGCTTGCTAGTATGGCTATTTTCGACCTCTATCGTTGAAAACACCGTAATTCCTTACCAATTGTATCAGCAGCCCGATGATATTGGTGTTTCTCCCTCACCTTCTACTTCATTTATTTCTCCCTCTCCTTATTCCTCTTCGCTTGGTGAAACTAGTGATACTAAAAACCAAGTAACTGAGAAGAAGAAGAAAGGGAAGGAGAAGAAGAAGAAGAAGCCAGTCATGCAAGGGGACAACCATGCATCGTCCAACAAAAATCCACACACCGCACCTTCCAAACCCAAATCTCCATGAGTAATTTCCAAAGGAAACCACTTTCATCGAGATTTTCCTTGCATCCCATGGATCTTGAGAGACTGGTCTCCCCGCTTGCACCATCCGGTGTCAGCGACCTCTATCAATCACGTTGACACTACACCATCAACTAATGAAAATGAAATCAATGGAAAAAAAGGAAGATCTAGATTTCCTTGTAGGTTGTGTGAAGGAAATCATGCCCTCCATTGTTGTCCTTTTCTAGACGAAGCTAAAAGTGTCTTGGATAACCATCATGCTTCACCACAGCGACTTCTGCCTGGATACAAGAAACTCTTGCCAAGTCCATCATTAGTTGAGAATCCGAATAACATACCTCTGTTGTTGGTCTAAACCCCTATGATTGAAGATAAACCCTTTGAGTCCACATTGGACCAAATTCAACAGGTCGAGATGGTAGTTGACCCAGTCTTGCCTTCAAAAGGTCCATCTCTAGATGATACAGTTTCCAAAGAGAATGAGAATGACATCGTTCAAATTCTTTTTGTTAACATAGAGTTTGATGAACATGGGGGAAATATACCCATTCCTTTACCATAGGAAGGAAGTTCCCCATTTCGAGAGATTCATCCAACCGTTTATTTCGTCCCTCCTCTAAGTAATATAGTCGTTTCCTTTGATTGGAATCTACTAGCAGGACCCCACCTACCATCTAATGTACCATTCTGAATCATAGTACAAGTTTACTGAATGATCATGTTTGGCACTATCATAGATGAAGGAGCTTCCATGAGCGTCATTTCCTCAAGTGCATGGAAAGCACTTGGTTCGCCATTGCTTCTGCCTGAGAATCAAAATTTGTCAGGCTTCAATAAAGGAACCAATTGACTCTTAGGGATCCTTCCGAATTTGCCTATAACTTTGAGAAGAAAAGTAATTCATTTGAATGTGATGGTAGTCCGAGGGTCACTAGATTACAATCTACGCCTTGGGCATGACTATGTTTACAGCATGGGAGCTATTGTTTCCTCACTCTTTCGGGTGAAGTGTTTCCCATATGAAGGCAGAATGATACAGCTTGTTGACCAGCTTTCATTTCTCGGTTAAAACATGGCTACGAGTCAAACACCATCCCTAAATGGTCTCTTTGCACAAGGAATGTCTCTTCAGCCTCCAGTTCATCCACCTAATTACTGAGAGTGATTCAGTGAATGTGACGAAACCCAGGGGGCATGCACCCTGGTCTGCTTCAGCAAGAAAACCTAGATGAAAAGACAGGTTCCTCGTAGGTTATCTCACGAGTATGAAATTCCATTTCCGTGTAGGATATGGGATCAGTCTGAAACATGATCTTCTTGTTGTAGGATATATGATTGGTCTGAAATGCCATTTCCCTATAGGATGTGGGATCGGTCCAAAACAAGATCTCCTCGAAGGTTATGTGATTGGTCCAAAACACCATTTCCTTGTAGGTTATGTGATTGGAAGTTTCGACCCACACCATTCACCTTTATCTATTTTTATGGACAAAGCCAAGAAAGTGTTTTGTCTGCTTCGGAGACGAAATGATCTTTCTTAAATGCAAGGACTTCAATATGGTGACCTGGAAACTCTACTTTTCTTTATAACTGGGAGCATGCAAACATTTTTATGCAAGTGAAAAGTGACTAATTTAACTCTAACCTCATAGTGTTTTAGCTTATATTTTAGTTCAGTTGCTTAGGTTAGGTGATTTGTCTCATCCACCATTCACCTTTTTCATTAGACCCTGGCAAAGTAAAGGAAATGCTTTGTAGGAAACTATCCTATGTAACCTCAGTAGTTCAATAAATATTAGTGTAGTTAGTTCTGTAGTTGGTCATTTCTAGCCTACATACAAAAGGTGTCGAGAAAAGTTTCGCATGGGGCAAGCTCACTAAAATATTAACCTACTAATAAGAGACATCTTTAAAGACGACTGGAACGAGCAATGTTTCCGCAAAGTTCAAGCTTGTTAAAAAATAAACTTAGCACTGAGCACATATTGGCACAGGGTTCAAGCTCATAAAAAAATAAACCCACCTTTCGGTAAATAACCTTTGTGATTGCATTGCTATCAGCCTTTTGAGCCTTGGTCATGTTCTTACCATCACCTCCACTCTTTTAGCCGATCATATGCCTCCACCTGATTTTTTACCTTTTTGAGGAACAGTTGCAACGAGTCATTTTGTTAGCCACCCTTTCTACACTACTGTGTTTAAAAAGTTCCAAACTTACCTAGAACCAGTTGCTACCTGAAAACATCACTCATTCCTAAAAAATGAGTCTCTTTTAAGCTCTTTTTAGACTCCTAAAATATGAAAATATTGCTGAGATATTGGCCTTTCCAGCTCATTAAAGTAAAGGGAAGTGCCATCCCTCCTCTACATTTTAATATTTTTGGACTTGACGGATAATTACACAAAAAGATCAAGCGCTTCTCTTTTTTTGCTCGTTAAAACTATCGAAAAGTCATCCCTTTCGTATTATTTTATACTCTTTCGGACATAAAGGAGTATACCATGAAAAGGGATTGTTGGAGTTTCCTTTTCATCCCTTTTCAAACTCTCTAAACATGAAAAGGACTAAGTTATCTTTTTCGTTAAAATCATTAAAACAATCGTGACAGACTTGTCCATCCAGACAAGAGCAAGTTTCACTGTCGCTAGGCTCACTAAAACATAGCGATAGGTTTTCCCAAAGGGAAAATTATAGAACAGGCATATGATATCCTCCTCAAGCTTGACAAAAATAAAGAGGTACTGGTCAGTAATCACTGGGGAAAAAGGGAAGAAAACTTGAAGAACTTCATTGGTAGCAGGTTGCTCTTGAACATGACACTTTCACTCCAACACCATGATTGAGTCAGGTTGGGTTATTCCATTCACCGGTCACATCACCATTGGTCCTCCGTACCATCCATTTTTTGGGTTAATGTTACCAATCCATTTCAGTGTCGCCGATATGTTCAAGAGAAGTTGCTTAGAGAATTGACCAACCCAGTTAATGCCTCATCCACTGTAATACCTTCACTCTCCATTTTTCACGACTACCATTCCTGAACTTTGTATCATTAGATCGTTTTCACCTCCACAAAATCATTTTCTTTGTTTCGTATATGGGATTCATTAAGGCCCTCCTATGACGGGTCACTTCTTGTTGACATCAGCTCATTATCCAGGAAGTTGACCTAGGAACAACCCTTTCATTACTTTGAAGCTTGCATGCCTCAATGGCATTTTTCTCACTTCCGGCGACAGGTTTACATCAAGGGCATTCGACCGAAAGATTTTGCGTGGTGTTTGAAATCAACTCATATATTCACACCATGTGAATTATACTATAGTACCTTGAGGGTCATTGTCATTATCGGTGATTCCTCTCACACCTATTAACACCTTACATCATTGGTTGGTAATGAGGCGATGTCTTTCCATGTTCGACTTTAGAACATCTTTTCACATGGATCAACTTGTACATAGGGCGAAGATTGAATGAGTTTGAAGACCTTGGATCTGGTTTCATCCATCCAAGCTATGAGATATTCAAGAAAATAAAGACATAAAATATACTCCATAACTGCACAGATGATTATCTAAGCTAAGGATGATGGATCTACAGGAATCACCAGTCTACAATAGCAAACGATTGTCTATCCTATGTACATGAAAATGAATTTATAAAGCTGATCATGGGAATGCACGCCTTAGCTAGATCATGAAAATATTATGAAGATAATGTATTCTATTGTATCATATTACAGGTCACCTTCCAATTTGAAAAACCTCGAATCCTCATGATAAAGCATTTCAGCCAACATCAGAAGATTTACGACCTCTTGCTTTAGGGGGCAACTGTTATAGACATATTTGGGAACTGCAACCCAAATCACATATGTCGATAAATCAAGGTCTCTTAAACACCTAAAAGAGTTGTTTCATACCCTAAAGGATCAAGTTCAATTTATTACATCATTTCTCAGAAGTTCCACCTGAAAAACTACTCAGAACTGGCCAAAACTCTACCATACAGACTGCTCCTTGGCCAAGGTGCGACGCATCTCACCTATTGGACACTGAGGGTGTGATGCATACTGAGAAGGCCTTCTATAGGGTGTGATGGGTGAGAGTAGACAAATTCCAGAGATAGTTTGCTAAGTGGAAACCCAGAGAATCTTCTAGAAACTTCTCCTATGACACTTGCCTCTCTGAATTCGCCCAGGGATGAGTAAGAGATCATGAAATCTCCAAGTGGAACCAAGAACTATGAGTGAAATGACACTAATCAAAAACCCAGAAGCTGACTCACCCCCCTACAAATATCTATATATGGATCCCTGATCACAAAGATCTAGAGGCTGGAATTTTGTAATTTGTAAGGAAGTGTTGTTGGTTTTGCTTTGAGACATTGTATTGTTGGGTGATCTTGCTTTTCATGAGGTGAAGAGGGATTTCATGATGGGAGGATGATGTTGGATCAGACAGCTGGGTTGTAATCCTATTTTATACTTCTACTATCAATAAATTTATTTGAGTTTTCCTCCATATACTTGTGTATTTATGAATCTTTTATTTTTGTATGCAATTGTATGGTTAATGTACATCTGATTCTACATTGTTTATGGTATCATAGATCTCTATGCTTTGATGGTTTCTTGTTCCTTTGCCTCTATAGGTGTTCTTTGAAGTGGGACAAGTGAGAAAGGAGTGGAAAGCTTTATCAAAGGAGAAAGGAAACAAGCAAGGAGCCAAGCGAAATATTAAGGTTGATGTTCTCTTCTTCTCTCTTATCTATCCTCCATAAAGGAAAACACAAGTTACTTTGAATTTTTTATTTCTAAGATAGCTACCCATCTTAGTGGGACTATTAGATCAAATAGACACTAGTTTTCCTGGAAACAGTGAAGGACAAGAAGGCCAAGCAACCTACCATACTAGCGCGTGCATCACCAAGAAGATACCCATCGAAGCGTACTACACAAGAGAAAGGCAAGGCCATAAACTTACAACTAGAAGAGGAGGACATTGAAGACATTCTGATGGACAATGAGGATGTGGGAGCTGAAGTGGAGGAGGTTGAAGCCCAAGGTGCAGACCTTATTACTCAGTTTCTAGCGTATGTCCCTTCATGCAAGCCTAGGTCCAAGGTGTCGAAGGACATTGAAGACAGTAAGACTCCACTGCAAACCCTTTTCTTCTGGATGACATTGTTTTCAATAGTCTACACTTGGCATGAGTGTCGCTACTGAAACTTGAAGGCTAGGACTTGTGGACCATGACAAGTTCCCACACCTGGCGAACGAGCACCTGATGTGCCGAATTATTGATACAAATTCAAGAATGATTGCATTGGAGCCATAGAGGTGGCTCAAGGGAGTAGAAAATGCAGGATTGCTCAACCTCCTGTAGGTGTTGGACTACAACGGCACCCTGGTGATAGTTTTGGTCATCAAGCAGCTACTATGCTTGGTGCATGATGGGTATTTATGGTTGGAGGAGCCGATACCCTTCGTGGATAGGTTGATTCACTGGATAACGTGATTTCCATATACGGGAGAGAATCTGGGAATGATCTTTAGCGGGAAGACTCTCATAGAATCCATGAAAGAAAAATTTAAATTGGTGAAGAATCCACATGGATATGCTATATCTAGTATCTGCAACCCTGCTATGAAGGTAGCCACACAAATCTTACTAGGGAAGTTGAGGATGAAGTGTTAAGCCGATGAGGTGTTGGCACCTGTCATTACACTCCCAGTAGAGTGCGCTGAAGGAGTTAAGTTCAAATGGTCAGAGTACCTTTGCACAGAGTTCTTGGTGAACTGTCGCAAAGCACAAGAGCTTAGTAAGATGTTCCACTACGTTTCACTCTTGCTATCAATTGTGCTAGTAGCATGGGAGCTACTAGAGGACAGTCAATTCCCTTCTATCACACCAGACCTCCCTGAAGTAGCGAAGTATGATTTGTTGTGGGCGACCAAGGATGTCTAGTGAGTTAAGGAAAACAAGATCTTTTTGACCTTAATGGAAATTAACATTTGGATGGCCATAATTGCAAGCCACGATTGTTAGCTACGATGTATGCCAACGTGTAGGGCTACGCTGAATTTAAGGCATACTTCCATTGAGTATCTATCAGGGAGAGGAAGGACCCTACACAAAAAATGGTATGACTTGTCGTATCTGCCAACGGATGATTGCATCGATGCAGTGCTTGCTCAATGGCTGGCAGAGTCGCACTATACAAGTGATTTGGTGGTTGGCCGAAGCAAGTCCACCACGGAGAAGAACAAGGAGGAGGGCAACCTTAAAATGACACAGTTGGTTGAAAAGAGGAAGAAGGATGCTACTGATAAGACTCAGGTTGAGCACAAGGCCGAAAAATAGATAGGGAAGTAGATAGGTGGGACAAAGTGAGGCATGATAAAAGCACAAGGTCGCCTTCACATGTGATCGAGGAGGAGATAGATGAGCAGCATGGCATGGACCCTCAGGAGACATCTACCCGCATAAGCACCCAAGTGAGTTGGAGCAAGGAGGCTCCAAGAATAATACAAAGGTGACCAAGACCTTGCTCAACCCCATCACATTAACATAGTGTGATTACATGATATCGGTGACACAGTCAGGGATGTCACGTGGAGGCCCTATAGCAATTTGAACAGAAAAAACAAATCCTCCTGGGGGCTATCTAGATAGGGTTGCAGGAGCTACAGACCTGTGCATCACATTATGGCATGGATTCTACCTGCCTAGCTATAGGCACTTTAGAGGCTGCCGATATGCTGTGCATGAAGAATTCCATTGTGATACTGCTGCCAATGGATCATTGACCAAAGAGAATGAGGCTGATAGGCCAACTGTTAATGCCTTAAAGGAAGTTAGGTTGAACCTAGCAGCACTCTTGCATGAAGCACTCCACCTCTTGCAGGATTGAGTAATTGCAGAGTTGAGGGCCTGAGAGCACCGTGCCCTCCAAGTGATAATTGAACAATGGATAAATAATGAGGACATGGCCCTATAGGGAAACGCTACCGTCACCACTAAGATTGAGGTGGTTAATAAGAGCAAATGGATTATGCAGATCATTGAGTAGGCTTGTTGAATGGTCCCACTGTTGGCCATTTTGGAGGAGGAGCCATTCGAGGTACGCATCCACAAGTTGGCCACATGGGTGCGTGACAATCAGACTGAAATGGCATGGGTTTGGTTGGAGATGAACCTGTAAATTACAGAATTATAGTTGAGGGCCCAACTTTCAGCTCCGCTAGAAGTGAAGGAACAACAGACGATGGCTATCACAGAAGGAGTAATAGTGGTGGATAGTGTAGTAGTAGACTATAGGAAATTGTTTGAACAGTCATTTGAGGTCCTAACTAGCTTCCAGGATGACCCTAATGTATAGAGGCTAGAGACAAAAGTACGTGAGCTACAATAATGCTACGATGAGGTTAAGGGCATATCGTGAACTTTCGCACTGACAAAAAGACTACACAAGCTGTAGGAGGCTAAGCAACTAAAGGAATAGGTGGATGAAGCACTGCATAAGGAAGTAGTGTTGAAGGCATGACTAAAACCCTAACTGGATGAGACTTATGTGTTGATAGGAAATATCAAAGAAAACCTTACAACTCTGCAGGCAACACAAAAAAACTTTTAGGCTGACAGCACTGGAGCAGAGACTGAGTAGAGAGTGGAAGACTCAAAGTAAGCGGTAGCTCAGTGCACAACCGAGGTTGTGGTCATATCAGTCAAGCTAGAAGGGCTTTGTGCAAAGATTTGCGCACCTACCCACTAACTCGATGGAGAGTCACGATGTTTGCATTGGGGGCTTATTGGGAATGGGATCCCACAAAGGACAGTTTTGAGGCTAAAAGCCCATATTTTGGTCAAATTTTGTAATAAACTTATAAATACTCCACATTTTGTGGTCGCAGAGTGTGTAGGTTTCACAAGTCATAAAGTGTTGTCCGCCCTTTTTGTAAAGTAAAGTCAGCTGTAAGAGATCTACCCATGGTCTGTGAACCATGGGATTGTATAAAAAGAGCTAAGCTCTATGTGGTTTAGAGACAATCAACCAATCAGACACACAAGATAAGAGAGTCATAGCTCTGAAGTAACAAGTTTAAGTTTCGGGTCGTAGCGTAGGTAGAGGCTCTACAGCTGAGTGCACAGAGGCTTAGAGTAGAAGTCCACAACTAAGTGCATGGACTGCTGCAGCTGTGTGCGTAGGGTGAATAGAGTCTGTAATCACTTGGAAAATATCAATAACGATATGTATTCTGCAACTTCTATGTCTTTGTTCTGATTAATGAATCATACCATTTTATGTATGAATTTCCTTTGTAATGCTTATGTGATACGTGAATGTGTGTGATTATGTTGGATAACTGAATGCATCTAAGAATATTTGTTTACGTGGTGCTAACTGTGAGTATTTATAAGATAAGCAAGACACTTACACTAGTTTAGAAATCTATAGGCTACCTCAGTAATGTGAAAGTGTCTAGATCAAGGGTTAGGGCTGCGCGAAGGACAGTCGAACCCTTTTCCGGTGGTATTGAACGATGGAATAGAGGGTTCATTTGGAAAGCCCTAGAGCAAAGTGACCTGCATGAAGGCATGAATAAAGGTAATAAAATTACATCACGACCATCTCAGGGTGTGGAAACTTGCTTCCAGCATCCCCACATATTGCTTCGCGTGAGACTTTGGTCCGCACTCCACAGAATGATGCCGAAAGGGCCAGTAGTGGAGGGATTTATTTGGCTAATTAAAGCTGAACCTAGGTCAGCGCACCCTTAAGCCAATAACGTGTGTAAATGTGGTTTCACGTTTTTTGGAAAATATGACTTTTTGATAAATAAATTGTTGAATTGTTGTCACAGTAAATAGGAGTTGCCTCCTTTTGAATACTTGAAATATATTTCAATATTCTTCTCACCCACATTGCTTGACAAGATGTTCAATTTGTTGCTACATATTATGCCTCTCTTACAGATATTGAAAAAATTAATTCTTTCTTGGATGCCTATGAGGTCATATTGGTTCCAAGATGAAAAAGATAGCCTGAGGTGTTTTTGCAATCATCTAAACTCCCTCCATAATCGTTGTTTGTGTAACTTGAAAGTAAGTAATCTTTATAGTGAGTGTATAACCTAAATATACTTTTTGCAACCTTCCAATGAAAAATCTTAGGTGACTGCATATACCTAGAGACAAAACTTGCTACAAACATGATATTAGGTCTAGTTACAGTGAGATACAACAAACTACCAACTAGGCTTTTATACAATGTGGGATCAACTAGTGGAGCTACATCATCTTTGCTCAGATTTGTGCCTTGAGAAATTGTTGTATGAGCATGTTTGTAATTGGTATGAACTTTTTGATGATGTTAGTGGCTTATTTTTGTTGGCCAAAAAAAATGCCAGTAGCATATTACTTAATTTCAATGCCTAAGAAGTACTTAATGACCCCTAGATTTGTCATATCAAACTCGGTTTGCATTGATGCTTTGAAGTATTCTAACATCATATTGCCTATATAAAGCATATCATCTATGTCAGGGTATTCAATAATGATTTTAGCTTCATGAGTTTTGGTATACAAGGTTGGCTCATGGTTTCTTTTGCAAAATAAACTTTTGATAAGATAGGTGTCGATGCGACTGTACCAAACTCCAGGAGCTTGTTTCAAACCATACAATGATTTCTTCAATTTGTATACCTTATGCTCATGTCCCAGAACTTCAAAACCAGGAGGCTTCTCTACATAAACTTCTTCATGCAATATACCATTTAGGAAGGAAGATTTTACATGAAGCTGATAGATTTTCCATTTGCGTTGAGTTGTTGTGAATAAAATGGTTCTAATAGTGTCTAACCTTGCTACTAGAGAAAATATTTCACCATAGCTGACCCTAAAGTTTTTTTAGAATACATTGGCAACCAACCTTGCCTTATGTTTCTCAATTTCTCCTTTTTAATTGAGCATGGTCTTATATACCCATTTGACACCAATGTTTTGGTCCCTTGGGAGATCAACTAATTCCCAAGTTTGGTTCTTCTCTATGGCAGCAATTTCTTGGTTCACTACATCAACCCAATGATTTTATTTAGCTGTTTCTTCAAAATGGGTTGGTTGAGATGAAAGAAATTCAAACATATTCTACTGGTCAAACTCATGCTCTTGATCATATAATTCTTTGATGCTCCTTATTTTTTGATTGCCTTCTAAAGATGTTGAATCACCAGTGGATTAACTGCTTGAAGATGTACCATTTTCAAATTGGTATGGCCCTTCTTGAACTTGAAATCTTGGTGGTTGTGGTGGATAAAAGATATGATTTGAAGCTTCAACAACATGATCATAACAAGATTTATTTTCAAGAAAATTAACATCTATTCTTAAAACAAACTTCTTGGTAACTGGATTTTAAAATGTATAGGTCTTTGAATGCTCAGTATAGCCTACAAAAATACATATTTCTCTCCTATCATCAATCTTCTTTCTTAACTGCTCGAGAACATGTGTAAATGCTCTATACCATGTGATGAAGGAAAATTCATGTCTTCCTGAAATGTCCACTTCCATGAACCTGTAATCTTAAGATTACCCATAAAACTACAAAAATTTGATTACTCGGTCAAATAATTATTATAATCATATAAATACATTCATTAAAACCTATATAAATATACTACATAATCCATAAGCATGTGTAAAAAACATTCTCAAAGCAAATTCATATGTACATGTTTGGCTTGATTATACATTCATTTGGCCATTAGTTCTCATTGCGTGTTGGCTTACAATAAATGGAATTAAGAAATATAATATATTTTCTAAATCCTAAAACCACTCCATAAATCACCCATAAATCACTCCATAAATCAACTTTTTCTAAATCCTAAAATCACTCCCTCATTTATTCTAGAAATTTCTCGGGATTTATTCTCTAAATATTTCATGATTTATTCCCTAAATATCTCATTATTTTCAAGGTAAATTATCTTTTGCCTTATGAACAGAATCTTAGCTATCCATAACTTTGGTAAAACTAAACCTATCCTAACAACCACATTGTTCTATAGCTTTTGTAAATCACATAGATTTTCTAGCTCATATTAATTTTCATAAAATCATAGAGAAACACATTTAAATAATTGATACAAATGGTTAGGAACCAATTCCCTTACTTAAAAAAAAGATCCCTAGCTAGTAAAAATATATTTTCACTTGGAAGTTTGGATGCTCATGCATCAGATTCCCTAGGTGAAAAAAATTCATGGTCTTCTAACCATGTATTGATGAAGCAAATCTTCCCGGATACCAATTTTTGTTTTGCAATTGGTCCTTTTCCTTGTCATGTTGATGTTGCTTTACTATCATCTTCTTCATTCTTCTAGGATTCTAAACCTTATGTGACAATTCTCCTCCTTCCTTGTTGATCTATACTCGCTCTGTCATCACCAAACCTTTGTTATCTTCTTTCTTTCCTACAACATGCCTTCTTTGGAACACTATGATCACCCACCTCTTTATCTCATGAATATCTATGTCTATTTCTTCCTCTAGCTCACATAAGTCACCAATTCCTTGTTGGAATTTTCTTTTTTCTTATACTAAATTACGAGGATACCAATTGTATAGAGTTTATTCGATCATTCTTTGCATTTTCTTCTAAAACTTATCATCATTATTGTCCCCTTGTTATTCTATTTTTTCCATGGGAAAATCATTCTTATCATTCCTTGCACTGTTGCAATTCTATATATTCTCTGTCCTCGGATTGTTCAACCAATCTTCTAAAAATTTCAATTTCGCAACAATAAATTGTATGCCCACTCCTTTCCAAATTTGCATGGTCTCTTCTTATGGGTTTTGTATTTCATCATTTGAAGTAAATCTAAGCCAACTATTTTCTCTCTACACATCCTCGTCCTTTTGAGAATCTCCATTACTTGCAGACATTGTATCTGCACATCTTCCCTCCTTATTGGTTACATATGGAAATCCTCTCTCCTCCATTTAAATGACAGAATCCTGAGCTACCATTTCTTCATTCCCCACACACATAAGACATTCATCAGTTTTAAAAACATGAGACCTTGAATTCTCTTTTGGTACTTCCATCTCTCCTTCCTTAGTTTCTCTAAGCATACTTAACCAATATCTAATCAAATGCCTCATCAATATTCTTTGATTTCATGCATGCAACTTCTTAACTAGCCATTAGACTCCTTTTCCAACATAAATTCCATTCCTTAATTATTTCATTACTTTTTCCAACCACTTCTTTGTTTGCTCTTGTAGATGCTTATTTATTTCATTGAGCTCTTCCTTTATCTCAACTATCTCCTTCTCTGATGCTAGAGCATTCAACTCAACATTCTCATTGTATTTTAGTAGAGATAGGGGGTCTTATGTTTCAAGGAATTTGGTTTCCTAAGTATTGAATTAATGGAATTATTTAATGTTTTCAATGATTTTAATGAGAATAGGAATTACTTGAATATGGTGAGGCATAATTGTAAATATTCTCGAATGTAGGATAATATCCGAGATTAGGATAGTTGAGAGAACTGAGGGATTTGAGAAATGATTGGAAAATCCAAATTAAGAGTTACTTCATGATTTTGTGGATTTGAGACAATCCTTAGGGATGAGAAAGAGATTTTAGGATTTTGTTGAGAAGCTTATGGATCTAAACTACGAATTGGTTTTAGATTCCCGTTTTGTATAAATGTAAGCCTAAAAAGCATAGACCGGGGTAGACACAGAGAGAGAGAGAGAGAGAGAGAGAGAGAGAGAGAGAGAGAGAGAGAGAGAGAGATTTAGCTAGTGTTTGTAAGCCCACATGAAGATGATGAAATAGAGGCCATTAATTAGGAGATCGGGATGCGAAGAGACAGAGAGTCTCATTATGTAATTGTTTGTCGATATATATATGGACAGAGATTCAGAGGTATAAGTGTGTTGTTAAGTATCAATGGCAAGTGATGAGTCAGTTAGTGTATTCTGCATAACATGTGTGTGTAGGCAGAGTTCGAAAAACAAACAGAGAGAAGCATGATTAAGAGGATCACAACGGATCATTGAATCCACTAGAAGGATCAAAGTCCAAGCTCAAGAGGAAGTGTGCAATAAAATAGCCAAGGGATCAAAATCTTGAAGAACAACGAAACCATAGAAATGTTGAAGAAGTAGTGTAAAATTGTAGGAAAAGAGAAGAGTGGAGAAGTGAAGAGGTGATGTACAACAACCGTTGGATCTAACAGATCAACAGACGAGATCGAGTCGCAGAGGAGACAGAGTAATATCGCATTGAAAGAAACCCTTCAAGTGATGTTGGATGGACGAAGGGAATAAGTGATTTCGATCATGTGATTAATCATCAATCATCGGATCATGAGCCTAATCGACAGTTGAGATGTAATCACATATTGCAACAGTTGGGAGCTGAAGGACGGTGTGATAACTGATAGCTGATAGCGATATGCGCTGATCGAAGATCAGAGGTCGGGGTGATCAGAGGTCGGGCATTTTAAATATGAGAGAAACAATGAGGAAAGGCTTGGTACTAATAGACCCAATCACATATGAATGCCGGTGTATAATATTTGAGATCCTCTTATGTGTTTCGAAGTGGAATTTCAATGTAATTCTATGTATTATGGTTAAAGTGGGGTCCTAGACTTTTAATGTAAAAGTGGTGTTAAACGATTCTGACACTTGCATAATGGATGCGGAAGGGGTGATAGGAGCCATATGAGTGCGAAGTACTACGATGAGCGATTCCAATAAAGGTAAGTCTTGGGAACTATTCAAAGGCTTATGAAAGGTAGAAAAAGGTATGATTTATGTGGTTTTATATGGTATCTATTATAAAGGGTTATAATAGTATTAAAACCTCGATAGCGATTTGTGGGTTAAGGCTATTTATGACCCAAAGTTTAATAATAGTTTAGGGGGTCGGTTTATATATGTAGGCCTAAGGGTTAACGAGGGTTAATGCAAAGTAATGGATCAAGGGAAAAACTTTGGTTAGTTTTTTTGATAAATCATTTCATCATGTATTAAGAAAAGGGACCTTAACCCATTGTTCATTTATAATTAATATTTGACCGGTAGATCATGTAAACTCCTAAGGGGAAGATGGTTTATGTGTAGGAATATGCATATTGTGGGTAAAGCAGGGGTAACCCTATGTCATTTGGTATTAGAGCTTAACAAAGAAATTATGTGTGAATGTTTCTTTGGAAGAATTTAGAATAGAGATATTTGGAAAGATGTGTATGTAGGCAAGGGAGATCAGATTCTAATCTAACAATTAAGCGACCAGAGTAAAGCTGGGAGATTGGTAAGAGGACTACTAATCTTGTAATTTCTGCATTTTGATAGAATATTCATATTTTAAGAAAAGTAGAGTAAGTGATTTATAGTCAATGAATTTGTATAATTGGAATTGTGAAATGTTTGAAATTGAGATTAGAGAAGAATAGCTAAGTTCTTAGAGGCAGGTGAGTATGAATTAAGAAGAGATTGTAGAAACATAAAGAATCTACAACAATGTTTTGAAGAATGGAGATTCACTCGGATGTGAAGAGTGGGTGGAGAAACCATGCATGTATTGCTTTATTTAACTCTGATTTGAGTTTTGCTTGATAAAGAAATAGATTGAAGATTGATAGTTGCAGCTAATGAAGTATCTTAGCAAAAGAAGATCAGGCCTTAAGAAGTAGTAATGAAGGAAACTGTTAAGGATTTCTGAGTGGAAAAAAAAACTCAACAAATGAGAAATTTTCACTGATAGCTAAGCTTTACCAAGATAAAGCCCAAAGATTGGAAGAAAGAATCATATTCTAAATCTGATTGACACTAGCTGAATATTGAGAATTTGTACAGTGGAAGCATAAAGATCTGCTAGAACGTATTTGTAGAAATGGTGAGATCCTTAAGGTAGGTGAAGGCATGAAAATTTGTCTAATGATTAACAAATACTGAATGAATGATATTTAGAGCAGGATTACAATAGTTAAACTGCAAGAAGGACTTCGTAAGTTCTTGATGTAAAAAAGTTTGAAGATACAACTGAAGGCTAGTCGAAAGAACAATCCATTCAAAAGTGTAGGTGAATAGGAGGACAAGATCAAACGGAGATCTTAAAGGTGAGGTGGTATGTTATTATTTTAATTTGAATAGAATATTGGAGAGTTGTGGTCTTTATATTAATGCATAGGTAGCAACAGAGGAAGGTGAGAATATTGCAGCAACCTGGAGCGAGGAGTGCCCAATTGGTTCCAAAGGGAAGAACGAGAGAAATGCCAATAGACTGAGCTCAGAGGAGAGAAGCTTAGTGAGGTATATGTAGCAAGAAGGAGACTTTTTACTACAGGGGTATTGTTGCAGCCCACAAAGGTAATTCCACATAGGATGTGGTAGAATTGCTAAGGGAGTAAAGGAAGCTCATAAGAGTTTCTAAGTGAAAGTAGAAATGTTGCAGAACCTTAAGGAATTCCAACAAAGATTGGACAAAAGAGGACAGTTGTGTTCTTGGAAGGTATAGATGAGTTGAAGCCTAGAAGGAGCAAAGAGAATTTCTCAAAGGAGGTTCCATAGATAGAGAGCCAATTGCTTGCAAAAATACCAAGTACAAAGGAGGGTTTGGTGAGGTAGGTGGTAGCAGGGTAGACTTGTTGTTGTAGAGGCTTTAGTGAAACTCATAGTGAGTGAGTGAGGAACTCATAGAGATGGAGAGGATGATGACTAGTGACAGTCATAATTGATGTTCTAAAAGAAACCACAACAAAGGACAGAACAAAAAAGATGCCAAGGACAATGGCATATAGAGACTGTTAAGTAAAGAGGAATATGAGGGGGAGAAGGTTGAGATAGCAGTTCAACTTGAAGTATTAATGGAAATGTTGTAGAGAAATGAGATGGACCAGAAATATGGTTATGTCATGAGAAAGAAACTGATGTGGCGGAGGCTACAAGATAAGAGGGAACAACGGGGGAATATCCAGGTAATAAAGGAGCTAAGGGAACTTGAATAGACTATAGGCGTCAAATTGAAGACAGGGAAGCTCGAAAGAGTTGAGCTACAACAAAAAGGAGATTTTGAAGTTTTGATATGTGAACCAGAACCTGGACCATTAACTTTTGAAAGTGATGAAGAGCTAGAGGAGTTTAATCATATGAATGATTCAGAGCATCAAGAAGACTTGATGACTAAAGCATAAAAAGAGACCAAAGGTGTTGTATTTTTATAATTAATGATTTGTGTATGGTTGTAGGTTTGGAAGAAGATAGGCAGTCCTTTAAAGCTATCAAAAATGTAGAAGAAAACCTTCCAGAAGATGAAAGTTTTGAAGTAGAATATTTCAAGGAGACTGAAAAAGAATTAGTTCGCTACAATGGAAAAGTGCTGAAAGACATCATTGAAATAGATGATGATAAGGAGAGACTAGTTAATAGTCCCAAGAGTTCTTTGAGTTTAAATCAACATACTGATATGCTAACAGAAGAAGAGAGATTCGAGTAGCATACTTCAGTGTTTCCAAAGGAGGAAGAGGTACATAAGCCTTATATTTTTTATTATGATGATTTTCTTATAATTGAAGATTTCTTTGCAAAACCTAGAACATATTTGGCACAAGTGGACAAGTAAATGAAAGAATAAGAGTAAGGACATCTACTGAAGGATGTTAAGAAATATTTAGCAAAGGAAGAAGTACCATGTGATGATGGGTCAATAGCAAATGAAGAAATGGGAGATTGTGTAAAATTTCCAAAGTTTACTGCAAGTAAAATGATTGAGTTATATAGAGAGTTAGACTTTCAAAGGAGAAAGTTAGAATAGTAGAGGGTAAGTTTCTAGGATAAATTGCTAAATAAGGATGACAAAGTAGTTGTCATAAATAATAATCAAGAAGAAGTTGATAGGTACAATGAACAAAAGAAGGAAATTGTTTTGAAAGCCAATATAGCAGGAGCTAAAAAGGTCGAAGATAAAAATAAAGAAGAGGGTAGGGATGAAATGGAGGTGATCAAGATAAGTGAAGGATAAGAAAAAAGGAGAGTTCATCAATCAAGAGATGAAAACAATTAGCAAACTAAGGATATACTGGACAAAGAAATTGAGTTGATAAGAAGGTTAATGATGAAAGTGTCTGAAAAGAAGACAACAACGAGAAAGGAGAGGAGTAACAACAAGAGGAAGACAACACCAAACTATGACAACAGGGAAAGTGGAACATTGTAGCATAAGGTATGGAGACCTGTAGAATAGTAGCAGACAACAACGGTAATAGAACAATGGACAAGCAAAGACAGATTACAAAATAAATTCTAGAATCCAAGAGGAATCAATTATCCAGACTTATGATTAGGAGGTCATAAATTTTCTTACTTTGGGAGGTTGATGTAGGAGCATTCAGCTCAACATTATCATTGTATTTTAGTAGACATAGGGGGTCTTGTGTTTCAAGGAAGTTGACTTCCTAAGTATTCAATTAATGTAATTATTTAATGTTTTGAGTGATTTTAATGAGAATATGAATTAATTGAATATGGTGACGCATAATTGTAAATATTCTTGAATGTAGGAGAATATGAGAGACTTAGGATAGTTGAGAGAACTAAGGGATTTGAGAATTTATTGTAAAATCCAAATTAGGAGTTATTTCATGACTTTCCAGATTTGAGAGAATCCTTAGGGATGAGAAAGAGATTTTAGGATTTTGTTGAGAAGATTATCGATCTAAACCAGGAATTGGTTTTCAATTCTCTTTTTGTATAAATATAAGCCTAAAAGGCATAGACAAGGATAGAGAGAGAGAGAGAGAGAGAGGGAGAGAGAGTTAGATATTTAGCTAGTGTTTGTAAGCCCACAGACAGATGATGAAATAGATGCCATTAATTAGAAGATCAGGCTGAGGAGAGACATAGAGTCTCATTATGTAATTGTTTGTTGATATATATATGTAAAGAGATTCAATTTCCATTTGTTTAAGTGTGTTTTTAAGTGTCAATGGTGAGTGATGAGTAAGAAAGTGTATTTTGCATAACATATGTGCAGGTAGAGTTCAGAAAACACAGAGAGAGAAGCATGATGAAGAGGATCATAATGGATCATTGAAGCCATTAGAAGGATCAAAGTCCAAGCTCAGGAGGAAGTGTGCAGTGAAACAACTAAGGGATCAGAACATTGAAGGACCCTAGAACCACAGAAACACTGAAGAAATAACGTAAAATTGTAAGCAAAGAGAAGAGCGGTGAAGTGAAGAGGTGATGTAAAAAAACCAATTGATCTAACAGATCAGCAAACCAGATCTAATTGCAGAGGAGATGGAGTAATATTGCATTGGTGGAAACCTTTCAAGTGTTGTGAGATGCCCGAAGGGGATAAGTGATTGCATTCATGGGATTAATCATCAACCATAGGGTCGCGAGGCTAATCGACAGTTGAGATTTAATCATATATTGCAAAGGTTGGGAGCTAAAGGATGGTGCAATAACTGATAGCCAATAGTGATAAGTGTTGATTGGAGATCGAGCAGATTGGAGATTGGAGGTCAGGGCGATTGGAGGTTAGGCATTTTGAAGATCGGATCAACAATGTAGAAAGACTTGGTATTAAAGAACTCGACAACATATGAATGTGGGTGTATAATATTTGAGATCCACTTATATGTTTCTCGATGCAATTTCAATGTAGTTCTATGTATTATGGTTAAAGTGGTGTCCTAGTATTTTAATGTAAAAGTGGTGCTAAATGATTCTGACAGTCGCATAGCAGATATGGAAGGGGTGATAGGACCCATATGAGCACGAAGGACTACGTTAAAGGTAAGTCTTGGGAACTGTGCAAAGGATTATGAAAGGAAGGAAAAGGTATGATATATGTGGATTTATGTGGTATCTATTGTAAAGGGTTATAATAGTATTAAAGCACTAATAGTGATTTGTGGGCTAAGCCTATGTATGACCCAAAGTTTAATAACAGTTAAGGGGTTTGGTTTATATATGCAAACCTAAGGATTAACGGGGTTTAATGCAAAGGATGGATAAAGGGACAAGTTGTGATTAGTTTGTTTGATAAATCATTTCACAAAGTATTAAGAAAAGGGGCTTTAAACACGTATTTCATTAAATTTGGAATTAAATAGTGGATTGAGAATTATAAAATAATGAAAGACTTAATTTCGGTGATGTCCTTGTAATAAAAGAACTTTCCAATTTTAATGAAATATGTGTTCTTAACCCATTCTTCATTTATACTGAATATGTGACCGGTAGATCATGTAAACTCCTGGGGGGGAAATGGTTTATGCATAGGAATATGCATACTGTGGGTAAAGCAGGGGTAACCCTATGTCATTCTCCCTTTCTTCGTCACTCATTTATTTTTTTTCCAACTATCTTAGCCTCCTTCCTTATTTGACTATAACGTTCCTATTAACCCATCAAATGACTACCAATAGCCATCTTTTGCTTCTTCTTCTTGTCCTGTGAACTCTCCTTGTTCACTTCTAAATTGCAACCAAGCCTTTATCTCATAGCAAATTCTTGTCTTGCTACACCTCACTCAGCTTTCTCCCTAGCTTAGTGTTTTGGTGTTCTAATTCCTTCTCTAGAACCTTCTCTTGGAATTTCTACCCGCACTCACTATGGAACCACCCTCTCATAACTTATAACCAACTGCTACTTGATGGAAGTTGTCCTTCTTCTGGTTGCAATCCTCAATTCCAAAGAGCGTACCATCTTTCATACCACTTGATGCAAGAAAATTCACTATCCTATAATGTCCACTTCCATGAACCTGTAACCTTAAGAATACCAAGAAATATATAGAAATTTGATTACTTAATCAGTTAAATATTATAATCATATAAAGACATTCATTAACATATACGCAGAGATACTGCAGAATCCATAAGCATGTAAAAGTTTCATTCTGAAACGAAATTCGTATGTACACATTTGGCCATTAGTTCTCATTTTCCATAGGCTTACAATAAATAGAATTAAGAAATACAATATATTTTCTAAATCCTAACAGCACTCCATTAATCATTCCATAAATAAACTTTTCCTAAATCTTGATGCCTCACTCACCGAACCTTATTCACAACAGTTCTTCAAACAATGGAAATTTCGTCTCCTAGACCTCTTGGTATATGTTATGCAACCATCTTATAAAATGGAAAAAAAGATATATCAACGACTTCAAAGTTAGCCTCTTCAGGGGGGAACCTCGTTTACATTACACAAATGAACAATTCTTCGATGATAAAAATGACAAACCTCATTTATATATATAGGAGTCTAAGGGGTCACAATATAATCATGGCAGACATAACAATAATAATATAAGGGCACAACAATGACAATAGTGGGCTTCTATGAGGTAGACTAATAACAATATGGGAGCAACAATAATAATAAGAGCTACAATGACAATAGTAATGGGGGAATCACTAGTATTATAGGGACCTAACATGCCCATATCCTTCAAAAAATTATTTTCCTCAATGCCTGAGTAGTTCTGGATGCTTCTGTATAAAATCATCATCCTCCCATATGGAATGTTGAGTCGGTAAGTTGTTCCACTTTATGAGATACTCCAAAATTAACCGATTTCGTAGTTTCCGAGTTATTGTTTATGTGACTACTTCAGGTTCCAATATGAGTTTTCCTTCCTCTTCAAGCCCTAGAAATATTGTTTACACTGGGACCTTGTCACCTTTAATGTTCTTTAAGTATGAAACGTGGAAAATTGGGTGCACTTGGGAAGTTGCAGGAAGCTCCAATTTGTATTCCATGGTACCAATATTTTGCAACACCTTGTATGGACCATAATACTTTGGTGATAATTTATTATACTTCTTAGGTTGCTTGAGGGACATTTTTTTATATGGTTGTAGATATACAAATACCTAGTCCTACATCAAAAATTATTTTGCTGTGATGTTGATTTGCTTGTTGTTTCATTCTATTTTGTGCTAAAGTGAGGTTATCCTTTAAGAGTTGGAGAACCTGTTGTTGATGCTCGATGTGATCTTGCACTACTTGAACCTTATAATTTTCTCTTAAATATGATGTGATGGATAGTGGATGATATCCATAAAGTGCCATAAATGGGGTCATTTTTGCTACAATATGGAAGGAAGTGTTACACCACTGTTCAACTATAAGAAAAAAATTTACCCATTACGTATGTTTTTCAAATACAAAGCAATGAAAATGTCCTTCCAAACATTTGTTTACTATCTCAGTTTTCTCGTGAGATTGAGGATCGTAAGATGAGCTATGAGCTAACTGATTACCTAGACAAGAAAATAATTATGTCCAAACATTTTGAGTGAAAATGGGATCTTTGTCGCTTATAATAATCTTTGGGTTTCCATGTATCTTTTGAATTGTTTCCATAAATGTAGTAGCAACTATACTCATTTTAAATGGATGAGATAATCCACAAAATTGTGTAAGTCTGTCAAACACCACCATTATGACACTCTTTCCTTCAAACTTGGTTAAACATGTGATAAAATCCATTGAAACCTCCTCCCAACATTAAATTCGAATCGATAAAGGTTGTAATAGACCTGGGGTCTTAATTGTTTCAACTTTATTTTTTTGGCAAATCAAACATTTCACCACAAACTTTTGAATATCAAATTTAAGGCCGTCCCAAAAAAAAATCCTTCTTAACCCCATGATAAGTTCTTAAAAATTTTGACTACGCCCCTAAGGGAGAGGTGTGCAATTCCATAAGAATCTTTTGTTTGAGTTCGAAATTCTTACAGAGGTATAAATGATCTTTCTACCATAACAAATCACTTTTCTAGCTAAATGTATCAAATGTATTGGGATCTTGTTGTAGCTTTTGAATGAGTGCCCACACTTCTTCATCGTTCTTTGATTCATCCCATGCTTCATTTATCCAATCTAGTTGGATAATTAAAATGGAGCAAATAAATGTTTCCACATCCTCATCCTTTCTTGAGAGTGCATCTGCAACAACATTTTGCTTCCCTTTTTTGTAGATGATTTCAAAGTCATAACCCAACATCTTTGAGACCCATTTTTGCTGCTCTTGCAGAGATAATATTTGTTATAAAATGTATTTAAGACTATCATGATCTGTTTTTACCTTGGAGTTTCTTCCCATTAGGTAGGGAAGCCATTTCTTATGTGCATGTAATATTTCCAACATTTCCTTCTCATAAATATCTTTCTGTAAATACTTTTCTTTAGTTAGAAGACTTTTGAAAGCAATGTTTCTTTCTTCTTGTATTAAAACAACACCAATTCCATTTCCTGAGGCATGACATTCCACAATAAAGGCTTTTTTGAATTCTGGCATAGCTAAGACCGGTGCTTGCCACATTACCTATTTAAGATGCTCAAACGCCTTCGTTTCTTCTGGAGTCCATGAAAATGCATCTTTATTCAATAATTTTGTTAGAGTTGTTTCTATTCTCCCATAATTCTTAACAAACTTGTGATAATACCCTGTCAACCCGAGAAATACTCGCATATGATTTATGGATGTGTGGATTTTCCATTCCTTAATGGCTTTAATTATTCTAGGGTCTACCTTAACACCTTCATGAGAAACAATATGACCTAGATATTCCACCTCTTGTACCCCAAAGAAACATTTGGTTCTTTCTGCATATGATTGTTTCTCCTCCAATAGTTTGAGGACCCTATCAACATGTTGAACATGATCCTTCCAAGACTTGTTGTAGATTAGTATATCATCAAAAAATACTAACACAAACTTTCAAAGGAAGGGTTTGAAAATGGAATTCATCAAACCTTGGAATGCAGAAGGTGTATTCATACGGCCGAAACGCAAGACCAAAATTCATAACGACCCTCATGAGCTCTAAATGTTGTTTTCGGAATGTCTTCAATCTTCATTGTGATTTGATGATATCCTAAATGAAGATCCATCTTTGTGAAGTAAATTGATCAATGCTATTCATCCAATAAATCATTAATTACAGGAATGGAAATTTATCTTTAATAGTGGGTTTTTTGAGCTCCCTATAATCCAGACATATGCACCATGATCCATCCTTTTTGTGTACTAATACTATTGGAGTAGAAAAAGAACATTGACTAGGTTGAATTATACCAGCCTCTAACATTTCTACAACCATACATTCAATTTCCCTATTTTGGGAATAGGCATATCTGTAATTCCTAATGTTTGGTCGAACACTTCCTGGGATGAAATGAATATCATGATCATGATCACGAATAGGTGGGAGGCATTTGAGAGTTTCAAATATCTTGGAATGATTACAAAAGACTTTTTGGAGATCTAGAGAAATAGACGATTTTGATGTGGGAACCTCTAGCGAACATAATTCTTCAATTACACCTTATTGTTATTTTTTTAGAAGCTTTTTCATGTCATTAGAGCTTATTATCTTTCTTGGTTTCCCTGTGATACCCCTTAATTCAACATCCTTTCCTTTTGAAAAAAGTTTCAAGAAAAGTTCTTGAAAATTAAAAGTCCTCATACATGAACATTGTAGCCATTGGACTCTATTGATGGTGTTGGACCTACCAACATGTCAAGGGGATCTCCCCAGTAATAATTACCAATTAGACCTCAGACCGTTTTGTGTAGGATTCCCAGCAGTGGGTCGTAAGTAAATGCCTTGATTGTGATGTCACAGAGAGGCAAGTAAGATAACTCTGTCAGTAGCAAGGGTGTGACTAATGCAGTGAGTCAAGTAATGAATATGAGTGGTTCCAACACTTCAAAGGGAGAGGAAGGTGAAGGTGAGTTCCAAGTTGAAATGGATCAGTGCAAACTCGGCTAGGAACACACAACACAAAGGACATGCATAGCTTCCAGTAGAGCAGTTGACACAAATGCAACTGCCAGAACATACAAGGTAAGATAACATGAACATCACTCACAAATCAATCCAATATGAGTATGACAATTGATATAGCAAGGTTCATAGAAAGGTTTCTCTAATTTCCAACAGAGAAGTCAACACGGAGGTTTAAAACATTAGGAACATATGCAACAAATTAACAACAAGATTCATATAATTGCATACAAATTAGTTCATATACAAGTATGTAATTTAAACAACATATATCATTAATGCAACCAGAACAGTCTAGCTACGATAACAACATATGCATGAAAATGTGTTGGCTCTTATTATTAAAGAAGTGTGAGTCACAATCATGCAATACACCATGTGAACCTGCTAGCCCCATTAGTGGAATGTTATAGCCACATCCATCTGCTCCTTATTTCTAGGAAAACTAGTGTCTTTTCGAACGACTAGCCCTCTAGGTTTGGCAGCTACCCCAGAAACAACAGTTTAAATAAATTCACTATTTCTTCTATGTATAACAGATAAGAGAAAGAAAAAGGGACCAACCTGGAACTTCTACTTTTTCCCTTGTTTGATCTCTCTCCCCCTTGACAAAGCTTGCAACTCCTCCTCGTACTTATCCCGCTTGGAGAATATCTGTAGAGACACAGTAAAAAAGAACCGTCAAAGCATGTTGATCTATTATATCATAAGCATTACAGAATCAGATGTATAATGACCATATAATAGCATTCACAAATAAGAACATTCATGATTGCACAATCATATGGAAGAAAACTTGAAGAACTTTATTAAATAGAAGGGAAAATTACAAACCAATTGTCTGATCCAGCATCATCCTCCCAGCATCAATCCCTCTTCACCTCATGAAATAGCAATATCACACCAACAACACAATGCTCTTTCCTCAAATACAAACTATCAGCATTTCCTTGCAATTCACGAAATTCCAGCCTCCAGATCTCTTAGATGAGGGATTCATTTATAGATGTGTGCAAGGGTATGAGTCATATTTGGGGTTTTGATCAGTCATTCCACTTGTCACATTTGGTTCCACTTGGAGATTTCTTGGATCTCTTACTCATCCCTGGGTGAATTCAAAGAGGCAAGTGCTATAGGAGAAGTTTCTAGAAGATTCCATGAGCATCCACTTAGCAAACTGTCTCAAAAATTTGTCCATCCTCACCCATCACACCCTACAGAAGGTCTAATCAGTAATCACCGCACCTAAGCAGTGTACCACTCAGTATACATCACACCTGGCCAGTGTAGCAGTCAGTATGGTTCAGTTTGGGCCATTTCTGGATGGTTTTTTAGGTGGAACATTTGGGTAATGATGTGATCAGATGACCATGTTCTTTTGGGGTATGAAACAACTATTTTAGGGGTTGAAGATCCCTAGTTTATCAACATATAATATTGGGGTTGAAGTGCCCAAATATGTCTATAACAGTTGCCCCTCTAAAGCATGAAGTGGTAAATCTTGATATCAGGTGAAATTCTTTATCATGAGGATCTGAGGTTTTGAACTGGAAGGTGACCTGTATAAGATACAACACAATACATCATCCTAATATAATTTTCATGATCTAGCTAAGTCGGTCATTCCCATGCTTAGATTCATAAATTCAATTTATGTACAGATCAGATAGCCGTTTGTAGATGAAGACCAGTGATTCTTCAGATGTAGAGTCATCATCCTCTGGGATGACCATCTGTGCAACTTATTTGTACATTTGATGTCTTTATTTCCATGACTATATCACAGCCCGGATGGATGAAACTAGATCCAAGGTCTTCAAACTAGTTCAATCTTTGCCTAATGTACAAGTCAATCCATGTGAAGAGATGTTCTGAAGTCGAACATGGAAAAACATCGCCTGATTACCAACCAATAATGTGGGCTGTTAACAGACTCGAGGGGAATCACTGATAATGATAATTACCCTCAATGTACTATATTACAATTCACGTGGTGTGAATATATGATCTGATGTCGAACACCATGCAAAAATTTTCGGTCGAAGGCCGTTGAAGTTAACCTGTCGCTGGAAGTGAGAAACTCGCCATTGAGGCATGAAAGCTTCAAAGTACTAAAAGGGGTGTTTCTAAGTCAACTTCTTGGATAATGAGCTGATGTTGAAAATAAGTGACTCATCGTAGGAGGGCCTTAATGTATCGCACATCTACGACATGAAATGAAGCAAATGATTTTTTGGAGGTGAAAATGATCTGACAATACAAGGTTCAGGAATGGCGGTCACGAAAAATGAAGGCTGACAGTATTGCAGTGGATGAGGCATTAACTAGATTATGGTTTCTCAACTGAATGAATTCTCTTGAACATGTCAGTGACACTGACATGGATTGGTAGCATTAACCCAAAAGGATGGATGGTGTGGAATACCAATGGTCAGATGACCGGTGAATGAAATAACCCAACCTGACTCAATAATGGTGATGGAGTGAAAGTGTCATGTTCAACAGCGACCTGCTACCATAAATTTCTTCGAGTTTTTCCCCTTTTCCCCGATCATTTCTGACCGGTACCTCTTTATTTTTGTCAAGCTTGAGGAGAATAATGTATGCTTGTTCTATAATTTTCCCTTCAGGCAAATTGTCACTATGTTTTAACGAGTCTAGTGATAGTGAAACCCGTTCTTGTCTAGAATAGAAAAGTTTGTCGCTATTGTTTTAATGAGTTTAATGACAAGGATAACTCGTTCCTTTTCATTTTTATAGAGTTTGAAAAGGGATGGAAAGGAAAATCTAGAAGTTCTTTTTCGTAGAATAATCCCTTTGTTCCGAAAAAAGGATAAAATAATACAAAAGGGATGACTTTTCTTATCATTTTAATGAGCCGAAAAGGACAAGTGCTCAAACTTTTTCATGAGATAATCCCTCAGGTTTGAAAAAGATTAAAACATACAGGAGGGATGACATTTCCAATCACTTTAACAAGCTGGAAAGGTCGGTGCTCGATAATCTTTTCATATTTAATGATTCTAAAAAGGGTTTAAAGGAGACTTGATTTTGAGGAAAGAGTGGTGTCTAGGGTAGCAACTAGTTCTGAGTAAGCTTGGAACTTCTCAAAACATGGTCATTTCTAGGAGGAGGTTGGCTAACAAGACCACTTGTCGTAGTTGTTCCTCAAAAGGGGTAAACATCCAAGTGGAAGCGTATGATCGGCCAAAAGAATGAAGGTGATGAGAGGTACACAAGAAAAGTTTAAAGGGCTAATAGCATGGCAATCACAAAGGTTATTTACTAGAGGTGGGTTCATTTTTTAACGAGCTTCAAATGTAGGGGAACTATGCTCGATGCCAGTTTCATTTTTACACAAGCTTGAAATGACAAAATTATGCTTCAATTGGTGATCAAAGATGTTAAATTCACTGTTTAGCACATTAGATTCTTTTGCCAATCATTTAACCTGCTCAATCACTCAATCAAATTGATTAGAGATACACATATATGTATGAAAAATGAATTAAAACTAACATTTTCCTTGAAGTACGTGAATAGTAAATATAAAAACCAGTTTTACCTTTCATTTTCATCATTTTATTTCAAATTTGGGATTTTGGAGCTCTGGAGTGGTTTCCCCCCTCAAATTTCACCAGTCAATTTCGGGAGATTTAGTGGACTATTCTCCATGCCGTCAGGACCAGCTAGGAGCTAACCCTGAGCTCTTCATTTTCATTCCATATTTTCTTGATTCTTAGCTAGTTTTTCCATTTTCTGGGCCCCAGGGGTTTGAAGAATTCGTTCCCCAACCATTGAACCTAGCATATATCGAAAGGTGTGGTTCATACTGAGCTATACACTGGAAAATTAGTATGCATCTCACCTCTCTCAAAGGCAGGGTGCGATGAGAGCAGAAAGGCAACTTTTCACAGTGATTTTTCATCAAATATTTGCCTGTTTTTGCTCAAATTTGGATCCTAACTCATTTTTTGTCTGCATTTCAGATATTTGTCCGATCAAGATGGTCGTCATATGGCATGGGCGAGAACATGAAGAGGAGGACATGATTTCTTTACATGACCAGGGCATAGTTGATGCATTACGAAATTGTGGCTTGTTGAATTTCTTTTGTATACCCAACATCAGGAAACAGATCAGTTTGTTGCAGTATTTTCTCGATGCTTAAGATCTGATTGACCAGGTATTCTAGATCAGAGGTAAATCTATTCCATTAATAGTTGAGGACATTTACTTTCTGACGGGGTTGTCGAGGTGTGGTGCCCCTCTTTCGCTCTCAGGATTTTCTCGTGGAGGTGAGTCTGTGAAAGACTATATTTGTTAGTCCTGTAGAGATGGATCTCAGCCCAGGAGAGATGGCAAGATCAATATCCAGGATGTCACTTACCAGCCCTTGAGGACCATTTTATTTACCTTTTCTAGATTGGCTGGCAGTGTGGCTTTACACTTGGCAAATAGATGTTACATGCAGTATGCCCTGGAATGCCTGGAACTCAAGGTGTTCATCTAGTGCGAGGCAGTACATCCTGTCATAAAAGAACAACTCTCCAAAGTAAATAATGGAAGAACCAAGATTTTGTCTACGGTTCCATATTGACTGCTTTTTCTTTGGAGAGGATTCCACTAATGTAGCCTCAGATCATTACACTGGGATTGCCAGCACCTACGGAACCACGGATGTAGAGATGGGTTGATCTCATGGCGAGACATGCCGGCCAGTCACATATTTTCTTTTATGATGCCTTCTTCAAGTGGTTCAACCTTCAGGAGATGGTATTTACGGAGTATCCATACATCGGGATGGATTTCTGAGGTGACTCGGATTTGGCATTACCAACTGCCAAGAAGTGGAGTGCTATAGTCAAAATGATTTGACCACATCTTTGTTTATAAGTTTTATGATGTTTTTGTGTTTTCTAAAGTTACCAGGACTGATCAAACTTATATGTGTGTGCATATATTGGACTAGTGCGACCAGTGGAACGCCTGTATGCGCCAAATGATGCTCCAATAGGAGAGGCTATAGGGAGGGTCGTCCTTCAGGATTTAGACATATCGGAGACCCTGGAAGTGTTACAGGATCAGATTGAGGGCCTCACTCTCGGTATTCAGGATCTGAGGACTGATGAGTTACCATTGAGGTTACATTTCCATACTACTGGCGTACTGATTCATTGGACTAGACTCCTGTGCATGATAGCACAAGCGGTGACATGTTATCACCACCATCATTAGTCTAGGATGCTTTTCTACATTCATTTTTGAGTTTCTTGGTCAGATGATCGATTTTGTCTTGGACACAAAACATTTTGTAAAACTATAAATAGTTATCTATTTTTTATTTTCAGAATTTTATTTTGGTTAAGTTATGCAATATTGATGCAAATGTTGATTTGAAATGATTTCTTTACAAATGTTGCAAATGTCTATTTAACACATAGTTTTCTAATGAATCAGTCAATGCGTTTAAGTTTCTGGAAATGTGTTCATATTGAATGGAATCAAAATGTCTTTCCAAAATCCTGACTCTTAGGAACATGCGATAAATAGCTGGGTTCTGAATAGAATAAATGCCAGTAAGCTCTAGAATGATGAGTTGTGAATCTAGCTAACAATGAGTCAGCATATGCTATGTGAAGTGGTATCAGAGAGAATTTTAATAAACAGTGATGTTGTTCATCGACTGACCAATACATATCCCCTTAAAACTCACTAAGTCACCACTTGGATCGAAAATGGCCCAGGCTACAGAAGATAGGTTCTACGTACTATGACTAGCTCCGTTGGCATACCCAACAAATGGTTCCAAAAAGTCTGACATCTACAACAAATGCGAAGTGGATTACCTAACCAACATGACAAATCTAAAAGAAAACAAAAATGCAACAAAAACGTATGTACAATGAGTTTACTACACTTAATAAAACATAGTAACATTTAAGATACAACCTGTTTCAGGGTTGTGACAGTGGAATCCCATCATAATCGACTAGCTCGTAGGCTCCTTTTGTCAATACTCGTTTAAAAATGTATGGGCCCATCCATAATGGTTTGAACTTACCTACTCCTAATTTGTCAGAGTCCTAACTGTAAAGAAAGACCAAGTCACCTTCTGAGAAGACCTGAGGCTTGACATTATTGTCATATTGTGCCTTGATGCGTTTCTTATGTGCTTCGTTAGCCAACGTGACATCACGGCAGGTTTCATCCAGGTGGATTAGTTCCAAGAAATGAGCCTCTTCTTCAGAAGTTTTGGGAAGCAGATCAATTGCAAGCTTGAGGGATGAGATTTTGCATTAAATTTGTAAGATAGCTTCCAGACCATACACCAATTGGAAGAGCATAAATCTGGTCACATTTCTCACCGAAGTCCTATATGCCCACAGAGCTAAGTACAGGATTAAATGCCAATTCTGTTTATGGACTCCAATCATTGTCTGTTGCATGCGCTTAAGGACTTTTTTGATTGCCTCAACCTATCCGTTAGCCTACAAAGAATATGGAGTAGAACTATCATGGGGCAGTCCTAATTTGGCAGTCAATTCGATCATCATGTAATTACGAAAATGTGACCCATGATCTGTGACTATAGCTTGTGGTACACCAAATCTAGAAACTACATGATTGAAAAAGAAAAGAGCAGTCGTTTCGCTGTTGTTTGTTTAATGTAGGCATCGTCTCGGCCCATTTTGTAAAATAGTCGACAGCGACTATAATATACCCATGCCCCCCAGTTGAGGTGGGGTTACATGTCATGAAGTCAATGCCCCACTTAGTGAATGACCCAACAACAACTACTAGATGTAGTGGTGCTGGTGGTAATCTGGTTTTTCAATCAAAAATATGACAACCATGGCAAATTCTAACTACAATTATACAATCTGTGAATATGGTGGGCTAGAAGTAACCTACTCGTAAGATCTTCCGTGTAGTAGTGTAACCATATAAGTGCCCCCCACAAGCACCTAAATGACAATCATTCAAAACTTTTTCGGCCTCCTCATGCGTGAGGCACCTTCGTAGAACTGTATCGATACCACGATGGTAAAGTGTATCAACAACGATCAGATAGTCCTTGGCTTGGTATCCAGCATGTCGTTGTTCAGAGAAAGAGGAGTTAGGCCTAAAAGTTTGTGTTTGGAGATATACCAGTATATCCCCATACTACAGATCGCTTGACGATATTAAAAAAAAAAGTCTCATCCACGATTTATGCTTTGGATGTCAAACCGTTTGATGACAAGGGAAGGTCACAAAGTAACTTTGAAAAGATGAGAGATTTCTTTAATTTGGATTTGGTGAATTCCAGATCAAACTCTTACAAAATGGCTATCCATTTGGAATATTTTCCCCCCAGTAATTGACATGACAGAATGTAGGTCATAGGGTTGCAATCTGACACAATGGTAGTCTTGCGAAAGAGAACATAGTGTCGAAATCTGTGTACCGCTTGAACAGTTGCTAAAGTCAACTTTTCAACATAAGAGTACTTGCTTTCTGTATCATTAAGATTACGACTTAAATAATATATAGGATGTTCTATTCCATTATCTTCTTGCACTAAAACCATGGAGATGGTTGTATCTGTGGCGAGGAGATACAGGTTAAATTATTTTTGATATTAAGGAGCGTACATTAAAGATGCTTTTATGAGGGAATATTTTAAAGCATCAAACGAAGATTGTGCAACCTGATCCTAGCGGAAGGGTACTCCTTTTTTCAAAAGATGTGTATAACCTTTAGTAAGTTCAACATAATGTGGAATGAACCTCCTCAGAAATTTAGCTTTCCCTTGGAGTCTCTAAATCTGAAGCAAATTTGAAGGTGGAGGCATGTCAAGCATTGCCTGAACCTTAAATGGGTCAAGTTGAATTCCATCCTTAGAAACTAAAAAACTAAGTAATTGACCAGAACCAACACAAAACACACACTTGTGTGGATTGAGTCGTATCTTGTAGTGTCAGAAACGTAGAAATACGGCTCTCAAATGTTACGGATGATCAGTCCTCTTTCACGAATGATTTGGTAGATCGTCGAGATACGGTTGAATGATGTGTTTGATGTCATGGAAGGTGTAATTCATTGCACTTTGAAAGGTTTCCCCTATGTTCTTCAAACTGAAAGGTAATTTGCGATATGCAAATGTGCCTCACGGACATATAAATGCAATCTTCGACTGGTCTTGTGACCGGATATTGATTTGATTGTATCTGGAAAATCCATCCATGAATGAAAATATTTCGCATATGGCACATTCATCAATTATCTGGTCGATGAAGGGTGTAGGATAGTTGTCCTTTGGACACACTTTATTTACATCCCTATAATCAACACACACTCTAAACATTCCTGGTTTTTTTATTATATGAGCAATATTCGATACCTAATCAGTGAGAGAAATAGGGTAAATGAAACTAGCATGGAAAAGTTTTTCAACTTATTCTTTAATGACAACACCTTTCTTCGAATGGACAGGTCGAAGACGTTGTCGTACTGGTTTGACATCTGGATACATATTGATTTCATATTCAACAATTCTCGAGTCAATGCCTGGCATTTCTTCATATGACCATGCAAAGACATCTTTGAATTTGCAAAAGAGAGCGCAGTAAACTTCTAGTTCTTATGGAGAACAAGATTGGTCAATGTGAATATTCTCTACAACATTAGGTTTGGTCAAAATATTAATGGCGATATTTTCCTCAATGTTGGACAGATTTCGCTCGAAGTCCATTGTATTTATAGTATTTAATAAAAAATAAAAGAATTGAAGGATGATTGAGGTCGCTTGAATAATATTCATTGTTATCTTGAAGGTGGGAACAATGGTGGTAATATTCCCACAACATCTCTCCTATCATCATTGATAGGATGATTCCTTCATCTGTAGAATGTATACGAGATCAAGGATCGGAAGAGGTACCATACTCTAAAGACCTATCTATCCAAACACCCGTTGAGTGCCGATTCAGGTTTGTTCCCTAGGCCCAGAAGATTGATTGCTACAAAGATTCTATGGGGCTTGGTGGCAACACCTCATGGTGATCCACACTATCAAAATGGTCAGAGTTCTTCTTAATCTTAGATGACGTAGAAGAGATCATATGATAGCTTTACACTCTGGTCACTTCCACAAGACCAGATGGAGGCGGGAGGGAAAAAGTACCCATTAAGGAATGGTTTTTTAGGAGACCTACTCCGACATGTTGAAGTGATTGAGAACTTCCATGGATCAATAGAATGCTTCCAATAGCTTGTGAGCTATTAGGAAAAAAGGCTAGTTGGTCAATGATTGTGATTCCACCTTGGAAGGGAAATGCAGTCTTTCTAAAATATGTAGACACAATGGCAGCCATAGCATAAATCCAGGGCCTTCCTAGTAAGACATTGTAATCAAGGTTTCCATCAATAACCTCGACTTCAATCTCTACTATCTTGCCCCCCAGTTCAATTTGCAAGTTACTTAAAATCCCATACGAAGTGTATGTTCTTCCATCGAATTCTTTTAATGTTGTTGATGATCATGACAAGGGTGGTGAACCAAGAGTTTTCCAGCAACTCATTGACACAATACAGGTAGATGCCCCCTCACCAATGATTGTTCAATGAATAGTTTTGTTGAGGGATTTTTCCTGTATAAGGAAAGCGAGTTGAGAAAGTAACTGAAGTGTATATCCTTTATGATTAAAGGCCACAAGATTAGAATCCGCGCGATCAATCCCACCTATTGCTAATAACAAAGCCTCCCTTTGGGAGGGGAAATTCTGCGGTACTTCAAGTGTCGACATAGCTGATGGTGATCGAGCTAGATCCTCCACTATATTATAATTTTTTGTATCTCAAGCAGGAGGATTAAATGTCGATTTGTGTATGACTCCCTTTGGTGACTTTATAGTTAATCTAAGAATAATGGGTGGAACAATTTCTTGTGAAGTCGTTGTCGAACAACTAGGTTAATCTGTAGCTTGGCTGTTTGACGATGATGGGTTGTCATAATCTTTATTCCTTGTCGATATCAAAGCATCATTTTGATATTTTGAGATGGATAGCATAAGTACCTCTGATGTGGAAGCATGATTGATAGCAACCAGATTAGTTTCTGGGCTCGAAAATGGATCAGTGAACACTACTGAGGTACTTGAAGTCTTTAAAAATTTTGCAACCTCAGCTTGATGTGGAAAATATCTCATATAATGCTCCTCATTACATATGTAACATGCAAAACGAGGAGGTTTCTTTGGCCCAGTAGGGTTCTCAGAGTATTTTTCAGGAATTGAATTCTCCTATTTATTTTTATTATTTTTCCCTTTCTTCTTTCCCCTTGGTCACTTTGGATTCTTTCCCTTGTCAGATGACATGGCATTAATCTCCAAGGCAAGAGGTTTGTCATTTGAATTCTTACTAGAAACAATAAGAGCTTTACCAGATGGAGCCTTTGCGATTTGCGTGCTTGAGGCACCGATCATGCCGTCATCGGCATGAGAGTCCCTATTCGATTTAGGAGGAGGGGGAATGGAAAATTCCAGTCTACGAGCATCAGGAATTTTGTCGTAGAGTGTGCCAGACTGAGTATAGATCAATTCCAAATATTGGGAATGAGCAATGCATTTCTCTTGAGTGATAATTCCTCCTTTTGCCAGATCCTCAGTGATGGATGGCAATAAGGACTTAATAAACCACCCAACTAACATCTAATCGGGAACATGCATCATTACCATTTGATGACGACGCCACCATTCATGAATATGATCATGTGAGTGGCCATGGTCTGTTTAAAGTTGGTAAGGAGTTTTTTCCCAGTTCATACCTAATGGGTAACTGAAAGTGGGTTAGAAAAGTAGTGGCAAGGGTGCTGAAGTTATAAAATGAAGCTCTAGGCAATTCAATATACCTTTTCGCTGTCAGACCAGTGAGTGTTCTGTTGGTTACCTATACCAATAGGTTTCATATTTCATGATTGGCAAAATTCAAGTGCCAAATATGCTCCACTTTGCTGCTACAAAGGATCCATATTTGCAAAAACAAAAAAGACCAGGTGTGTACATACCCTCAGGCCTATTAAAATATTTATGGATGACTCAACAGTCTAATCTGGGTCATGCCATGTTTTCAATTTGTGTTGTAGAATAGAGAAAGAAATCTGTCCAAACTGTTTAAACTTGGCAGATTAGTAGTCAGGCAGAGAAACTGAGGTTCCCAACTGCTTAATCTGGGGCCTTGGAAGAGATAAGGTTAGTACTAGATAGGAAATGAAAGCAAAAAGCCAATGGAAAAGAAAATGCACACCAAGGGTTTGCAAGTCCAAGTGCACCCTCCAAGAAGGAATAAAAATGTTAGGCTAAATAATTGGGTAGGTAGATGAGGTTGCAGAAATGGTGTTCCCCCAAGATCAACTTTGCTATGCAAAGTACAGGCAAAACAACACAGTGGATCATGTATAACTCCCCTCTCTCCCTTTGTTTACCACTCATAACTAACACCCCTGCACCAGGTATGATCATAAGGGAAACTCAAAGTTTTATGGAAGTTCTTAAGGCCATTAGAAGCCACATTTCTTGTGTAAAGTTCTTTTCATTTTGATCTACTCTTTACACTAAGTTGTTTTCAAGAAAAATTGGTTGTATTGGTCTTCATTCACATTTTCCCCCCTCACTAACCTCTAACTCTATTATCTATCTCCCTATACTTCACTTCCCCTATTATTATAACACCATGGTGTATAAACCCCAAACAATGTATAAATATCCCTACCTTGGCATTATAGCCATAATTTTCACCCCCAGGGCATTGAATTAACATCTGGTTAAGGTCAAGAACCCAAGTCTAACCCCTTGTCTCCATCTGAGCCTATCTACCTAGTCAACTCTCCATTTTTTCCTAAAAACCCCTTGGAGAAACCCTTTTGAGCACCCTTATACCACTAAAAGGCAAAAAATAGGATGAAAACCACTTTCCCCGCCTTACCCTAAGGTCGGGAGCCAATATGCGCATTTTCCATATAAATCCATTAAAATCCGCTTGTCCTAAAGTTTTGACCCTTCATACGCCTTTTGCAAAAAATTGCACAAAAAACCTTTGCTTTTGCCTTTTCCTAATGTCGTCGGGCAAATATGATTTTATTAAAGAAAATCATTAAAAAACTATTGAAAACTATTCATAAACCCAAGGGTCCCGCCGGGCGTATTTGCCGATAAATACTATATTTTAAACCCGCCCATTGACTATTAGCTTCCGTGCATCTTGTTGACCCGATGACCATCCGATCGCGGCCCTGCCAGATCTATGGCCAACAGGAATTTCGGAGGGGCCCGACGTCCGACTGTTAATAAATATTGACCTTATCCGCCGTGCAGATTCCTTGCCCGACAGCCGTCGGATCGCGCGCCTGCAGATCAACGGCTCTCATAGATTTCAGAAGACCCCCGATGTCCGACAGATACCTTCCGATATCTGTCAGACGATTACGTCACGCGTGGACAGGTGTAGCCGTTGGAGCCCCCTCTGACAGATTCCTTGCCGTGCAGGAGGGGGCCCGATATGGCGACACCTGTCCACCCGCGTCCCCACCCCGCTGGCGCCTACGTCAAAGCCGTGACCACCCACACTACCCTCCATTGGTCCACCTGGCTGCCACTTCATCGCCCCCGTGGACCGGTTCCGGGCCGCCACGTCACCTGATGACGTCCTACTGACGTCATCCGACCCGGACCCACATGCTGACATCACTCAAAAAGCGCGCCAATATGCCAAAAAGACCATATTTTCACAATTTTGCGTGTTTTTTTTACCACTTTTGGAGAAAAGCACCTCTACTCTTCCTGCATGCATTTTACGACGAAAAGCTTACCAGTCAACTTCAGACCATCCACAGACGTGCAAAGCTCACACCCAACTGATGTTTCACCCCGAGCAACTGGTTAAAACAGGTATTTGCCCATTAACCTCCTTGCAACCTGGTTTTTCACAGTGAATTGTAAAAAATACCCAAACACGGCAGAAATTCAACAATTCACCATAAAACTAAGCATGTCTGTCTCCCCCTCAAAGAATTAACGGTCGAAATCTACTAGCAGAGCCATTTTACACTAAAAATTTTAGGGAAAAAACCCTTCTCTGTTCACGCAGTCGTGAACCATTGCTCATAACCTGCCCATAAAATATCAAAAGAAGCCTTCTAATCACGGTGAATAGCCTTCCCACAGTGCCAAACAGTATTCCAATTGCTGTAAACCTCTTCTGCAACCCTGCATTCCTCTGGAAAACCTCCTTGCTTAGACAACACGTTCTTTATCTACCAATAAGCATTCAAGCAAGCATGGATACTCCTCAGGCATCAGTAGCCTCAATGTTACTCCCCTGAATGCTCCCCAGAGAGAGCTGGAGTGGCAAGATTTGGCAGACCTTGATTACCAAATCTCAGAGGACTGCCCATCCAAATGCACATTCCACATTAATCTGTTAAATGAGCTCAGAGCCAGACATAGAGATGGAACAGATATTCTGGGCATTTGGGAGTCCTCCCTCCCAATCTTCAAGCTACCTCAGGTCAATCAGTTCCCTGACCTGATTCACCTATGTGTTGTCTTATATGACCCCATGCAGAGGGCTGTGCTCAACCCCAAAGGTGAAGTAGTGTTCTATACAACCCCTGAGGCCATCAGGGAAATGCTCCAGTTCAAAACCCAAAAGGAATTGGTTCCTTTGTCCCTGCTGGACCTGATCAACCAAGGAGCTAAGGTACTAACAGAGGCACAGATCATAAAGCTGAATCAATTGTTTATCACAAACTCTGACACAGTTCTGCACCCTCCCATTTTTGATGGATACCTAAATCAACTGGGTCTGGACCTGGCATACATGATAAGCTCAGTACTGGGGTACAAATCACTAGAGTTTATTGAGGAAACTGTATTAGTGATGATGACAATGTTTTCCCCAGGCAAGGCCCCTGTTTGTTATGATTATGCCACATATATCTCAGACAAGATACATGATCAATTTCTACACTTGTCTAGAGAAAAGGTGTTCATATACACCTCATGCATCTATCATCTCATTCTCTACTACCAACATGAGAAGTTCTCCTTTGAGATCAAGAGAACTGATGCAGCAGGCAACCCTAGGTCAGTGGTATACTGGACCTCAGTCTTCCACATCCTCACATACTCCCCATACACATACTCAGAGTTCATAGACCTATTCATCCATCCAGCTATATCTCTCTTTGTGACTTCACCCCCACCAAGGCTATCTGATGAGATGCAGAGGATTCTGCAGCTATCCAGTGCCTACAGTATAGGGGATTGGTACTTCTACCAACACTACACTGTGATAAAAATATATGGGTGTGAGCTCCGCCCATACAAATTGCCCAGGTATGTGCCTATGAGACTATTTGCCTTGGAATATTTCAGGAAATTTGGCAATGCCGATCAGGTGCATTTTGCAGGAAAGGGTAAAAGGGCACAGCTCAAAGTGAGAAATCAACGTGGCCACTTTATCCTAAACAAAAGAGAAGGACGGAAGGAGGCAGACAGGATGCTAGAAGGCCTTGGCCTAAAACTAAGTTTCCTTTGGAAGCCCTATGACCCAAACAACTTTATATCCACGAAAAGGCAGAAAAACAAGCTATCTAGCTATGAGCATGAGAGCATGCTCCACATTCAAAGACATGCTAATCAACCAAAGTGGAGGAGAAACACACTAGAAGAGCCTGTGACTCAAGAAGAGCTAGTTGACAAAGCTAGAAGGCATTTGTTAAAAATGGCTGACTTGGAATGTCCTTCTCAGGTACTTGCTCTCCCAAAGCCTCAAACAGCAGCAGTTGCTTCATCTTCTGCAACACAGCAGGAAGAAGTGCAAATCACAGATCAGAGCAAAGGCAAGGAAAAGAACATGGAGGAACCACAGGGCCAACAGGACCAACAACAGCATCCCCAGCAGGAACAACAACAAGCAGACCAACAGGGTCAGGAGAAACAAAAAGGAGAGGCCCAGATGGCTACCCAAGAACAAACAGCACCAGTGGCACCTCCGAGGCAAGACTCCAGGGTTGATTCCTCTGTCCTCCAAACCCCTCAAAGGGAGGACATTAGCAGAAAGAGAGAGAGGGAGACTCCCCTCACTGAAACAGTAGAGAAGAGGAAAAGACTAAATCCCTTCTCAGAGGAGGAAATGCCAAGCATGGAGGCTTCTGCCATCTCCTTGCAACAGGAGCAACACAGGGCAGCATTGGGAGAAGTTAGCTCCTCAGGGCAGCAGCAGGGAACAGGTGCAAGCATAAAACAACAATTCAAAGATGCCAAAAGAAGGAGTGAGCCAATAAAGATTCGACTCTACAATCACCTCCTAAACATGGCACCTGCAAACCAACAGAGGCTCATGTCTGCATTTGATGTGCAGGAAGGAAAAATGACAATGAGCCACTTCACTCCAACAGTGCAGCAACCACAAACAGCTGCAGACTACATCAGGACCAATCTGGAGGTCCTGTCAAAAGACATCCACCCGATGGATCAAATTGAGCTCCACAAACAGACGAGTGAGATGGTCTATGCCACCTTGGCAGATAAAACCCTAGTCAACTACAGGCTGCAGAATAGCCTGAATAATACTGCAGCACAGCTTGAGTTGGAGAAGGCCTCCTCTCAAGCTAAGGACAACAGGATAAAGGCCTTAGAGGAAGTAATAATAGACTTTGGGCATGACCCCAATGATGTTAAGGCTATACAACAAGTCCTCAAGCTGAGGGATGCTGATATGGCAGCAATAAAGAAGAAAATGAAAATCCCACCAACTCTCCACCCACAAACGGATGAGGTTGCCCAGTAGAGGCAAGAAAAAGATGCAGCTGCCTTACTGATGACATTATACAAGGAGCTCATCCAAACACAGGAAAAGCTGCAGGAATCAGAAGCTACATTGGAAGCAGCATTGCAGCAGAAGGAGACAGGGCAGTCCTCTCAGCCACCTCCAGAAACAATAAATATTGAGGAAACCCCTCAAGACACTGCCCCTCCAAGCCAACAAATGCAGCAAGAAGCTCCAACCACCACAGCACCAACCACCTCAGCACCAGTAACAGAGCAGGCTGAAAGCCTGGACATGCAGAAGCTGAGGAAAGAAATACAGGTACTGGAGTCCCAGATGTCTGAGCTAAGCCAAGCCCAGGACAGCCTAGCCAAAATAAATGAGAAGTATGACAAATCAAAGCAAAATGTGGCTGAGAGGGAAAGAGAGGTAAAGGCCCTGAAAAAGAGGATTGCAGAGCTGGAAAAAGAGCTCTCACTGGATAAAGTCACATCAGAACTCAAGAAGGTCATCTGGACCACCATTGGCCAATCAATAACAAACCAATGGGAATATATTGAGGCCATATATGAGCAAGTGGCACTCATAGGAAGAGCACGAAAAGAGCTGCACAGGGCAAGGGTATCTCTAGGCAACATGCCTGAGATTGCCCCCAAGATGATAGAAGTGCTAAATTACAGGACAAGCTCCCAGCTAGTAAGAATGGGGATTGGGAATAGAACAGAGACCATTTCCCTAATCAAAAGAGTCCTGACAATGAGGAGCTTGATTCAGACCCTGGAAAGAAGGATCCAGGATATGCAAGCTGATATCAATAAGTTTCAGAACAGGTTCATGGCTTTACAGGACAGAGGGCTCCCCAGCATATTAGATCCTTCAGGAAAATTACTCTCCCACGAAAAGTATGTCAAGAGAGTAAGCATTTTTGCAGCTACACAAATTGAAGAAGCACCCAGTACATCTGCAGAGGCAGGCCCAGTAACAGGGTAAACTATTTTTGATAGAATAGATAATTTATTCTTTATTAGAAACAAAGTTGCACATTTATTTGATGAACCCCCTCACTTCTATAAATATACAGAGGCTGATGAGACCATAGGATCTATTTTGAAGCATCAGTTGCCTCCACCAGATACATGGCAGCAATTGATTCAATTATTGTTGAACCAAAGTCAGTAATCGCAGTTCTTTCCTCAAAAAAACAGTTTGAATCTCATACACAGCAGGACAGGGACACATCAGCACGTATGAAGACAGAGGCTGAGCCAACTCAGCACAGGTACACAGGCCACAACAGCAATCTCAGCAGGCACAGGTGGCAGGACCGAGAAAACACAGTGAGTTACAGCTGCACATGCCACATCATTCAGCAGTTATGCCAAGCGCTCAACCGACTCCTTGAGCCTCAAAGGTCAAATTTGCTATGACAAGGAGTTAAGAGCCTTTATAACTCATTAAAGACTGTAATAACTTCTCATCTGCAAGCCTAGTACTAGTAAAGGCAGATATTTTCCCCCTCAGATGACTCAATACCTGAGATATTTTGTAATAGACTTCTATATATTTCCCCTAGCATTTGTTAGCAGGGGTTGGACTCCGGATGTAAAAAATCTCTTCAGATCTATTATGTTATTCTTCTATTGTAAATCTTCAGACAACTAATACAAAGATGATGGGATTTCCAAAAGCATTGTGTTTCTGATGTCTGGCTGGTGTATGGATGAAAGTTGCAGGATTCCTGTGTATTCCATGGCTCAATAAGTTTTCTTGTTACTCTTTGTTTTATATGTGTTCATTATACGTTCATATATCTTTCATGTTTTGCATGTACTCAATATCTAAGTAGCAAGGAAAAAGAATAGTCTCAGGACTTAATCCTTGGTTACCCTGAGCTCAATCTAAGCTATTTCATATGTTTTCTTCAGTTATGGTAATGAAAGAGTAATTCTTAAGTGATACTTTTCACACCATATCATCACAGTAATCTATTTGTTTTAGGAATTCAAGTAATTGCTCCTAAGTAATATACCTCTTTCCCCACTACCCGCCTCAGTAAGGAATTCTTAAATGCTCTTTGCTAGTTATTTTCACTTCACCCTCACAAATTTACAGTTTGTTTTATGAAATACATACAGGCCCTGTAATCCCAGCAACACTTAATCCAGGATCTCAAGAAAGCAACTGCTACAGACCCCATTGCCCAATGGATTAGTTTCACCTGCAGAGAACACTCTAAAAGATATCAAAATCATCCTCCCAACCATTCATAAAAGACAATCAAACATTCACTTCATAGCTAGCCTAAAAACTCCATTATAACAGCGACAAATCTTAAAGAGAGAGCCCTCTCTGATTACAGTTTGGCTAGAATATGTAATCCAAGACTGGTTAGTGGTTACCCCGGCCGTATTCCCTTAGAGTCAAAGGGAACAACCTGGGTGTCAACATAAATGGCGACTCCGCTGGGGACTTCAGGATCTAGAGGTCTGTATATCTACCAAGAGATTACACTCAGAATCTGAACATCAGTCAAGAAACCTTCAAACTGCTCCCATACAAACATCTGCAGCCTTAAGGTAGAGCTGACTCAGATACCCTTTATACCCAATACAGATACACAGAATCTTTCAGAGCTCCTGTCCAGTCCTTGCTCTATTAATCTTTCAGAAAAATCCAAAGGACTAGCTCAGAAGCTGGCTCCCAAGAAGAGTCTTCGGTACACTAGGGCTAATCCTGATCCCAACCCTCCTACTGTCTTTGACAATCCCAATACAATCCCTAGACTAATTAGGAATCAGCAGAAACAAGACAACCTTGCTGACCTTAGTCCAGAGACAGTCCACCCTAACCCTATCTCCACTCCAATCAAAGTCTTATTCCGTTCCACTCCTAATTCCCCTAGCTCTCCATCAACATCCCAAAGCCCCCCACCCACATCTTCTTCCCCTATACACAATCCCTTGACTAGCACTCTAAATCCCTCTATACCTATCACCCCTGTGGTACCCACTACTCTGGTTGTCCCGGTTGCCCTTGTCAATCCTCAGAATCTTGTCAACATGGCTATGAGGTATGCACCTCTGCAATTACCTGCCAATCCTGTGGCCTTACCTCAAGATTACCAGGCCAAAATTTCATATTTTGACTCCACTGGCCCTTATTCAGCTATCCAACATGCTAAGAGAATGCAAGATCATTTTGAAAATTATGAGATAGATGATGACACTGTGAGGATGAGGATATTTGTCCAAAGCTTAACAGGGGATGTGAGAACCTGGTTCAGGTCAGTCCCTGCAAACACCATCAATAACCCTGATGAGCCTTACCTATCCTTCACAAACAGATGGGAGAAAAAGAAGGATCCTCTACATATACTTGGTGAATATGACATGATTAAAAGAGGTCCTCAAGAGACAGTTTTGGAATACTGTGCTAGGTTTAATAATGTATATAATGCAATACCTCAAAACTTGATACCTCCTCCTGACTTGGCCCTATACAAATTTCCAGATGGATTTGACCCGGACATGGCCTACCAGCTAAAAGAAAGAGCCCCTCAGACCCTTGAAGAAGCTCAGAAGGTTGCTGTGACAGTTGAAGCAAACCTGATTGCTAAGAGGAATAGGGCTAAATTAGAAAAGAGAGTTGCCTTCAAAGAGGAACCCTCAGCCTTTGACCAAAAATTAGATGCAATAATTTCTGGTATGAAGAGGTTGGGCGACAGGGTAGAGTTGGTGGAAAGAAAGTCTTCATGGGAGGCACCATCAAATAACTCTAACAGAAATCCAAACTTTAGGAGGAACCAAAATCCTAGTGGGGGAAAAACCAACAATGATCCAGAAATAAGACCTCCATTTCAAGAAAACTGTACTAAAACATCCACATCAGAAGAACAAGTGGATGACACCCATATCCACCTAATGGGTCTTGATGCTGAGCACCATGTCTTCCTAAGTCAAGAAGATCATGAAGAAGAAGACAGTAAACCATTCCAAACAAAGTCAGGTGAATCATTTGATTTTAAACAAGGCTATGACACCGCTGTCTATGAGGTCCACAAACAGTACGAACTAAGAAGTAGGACTGTAAACATCACACAACCTGAAAAAACCAAGGATAGGCAGCAGCCCAAGAATTCCATAGTAACAGAACCAATTAATGCAACTGAGTCACTTACAAAGGAAGTAACTATTGAAGAAGTTACTGAACATACTCAAAACCCACCAGCTACATCATCTGTAAATTCCAATCCAAGCAACAGGCCTCAAGAGGTGATTGAGAAACATAAGCCCCAAAATCAAGAATAAACTTTACCAAATAAAGAAAGGGGGCTCACCCATAGCACTAAAACCCAAGCTGAGAAACCCTTTGACTTGGAAGCTGAAATTGGAAAACTAAAAATAGCCATCCCTCTGGTAGAGCTAGCCAAGAATGAAATCTATAAACAGCAGATTGAGAAGACCCTCCAACTCACTCCAAACAAAGACAATGTCAATGTGTTGGATGACACCCCAGAATTACTGTTTGGTCCAGAGGTTGATGGAAAAAAAACAGTCACAGGGATTCTACCCTTTTATGTCAGCTTGCATGTTCATGACAAGATATTACACAATGCAATGTTTGACTCAGGAGCTTCTCATAACCTGATGCCAAAAGCTGTCATGGAAAGGCTGAATTTAGATATTACTAGGCCATACAAGGACCTGTTTTCATTTTATTCCAGCCAGGTTAAATGCCTGGGCCTGATAAAAGACTTGTGTGTATCCCTGGTCCAATATCCAAACAAAACAATCCTGATGGATGTTGTGGTTGCTGATATCCCACCCAAGTATGGGATGTTATTATCAAGATCATGGGGGGCTAAACTTCAAGGGTCCCTTCAATTGGACATGTCTTATGCTACCATCACAGTCTTTGGTCAACCCAAGAGATTGTATAGAGAGTCTCTAATGAAATACATGGTCAGCACTGCAGAGAAGCCTCAAAACTTCCCCATATATGTTGTCCATTCTGATATAGACTCATATATTTTGTTCAATGACCATATAGGTCACACAAACAATGTAGAAACTCAGATAATCAAAACAGATCAGCAGATTAATGAAAGAAAACTTGACAGGGAAACGTTGGTTGAGTTAAAAAAGGAGAATGTACAAGAGGGCAAAACATATGAAGATATAAATCAGACACTCAAAAAAGATCAGGGTTGTGATAAACAAACAGCTCCTCTAGATACAAAGCTGATCTTACTAGATGGGAAAATTGCCCCAGAGGTCAAACTAAATAAAAAACAATCCAAACTTCCACTCACAATCCCAAACTGCAGAGATGTTATTCAACCTCCCCTACAACAGGACATTCTATGGTTTCTAGAATTTGATGGGTCAGTTAACAAGTTAGGGGCAGGAGCAGGAGTATGGGTGCATAACAAACAAAACAGTCATGCAGAAGGCAGGGCCTACAGACTAAAACTTCAAATGTACCAACAACATGGCTGAATATGAGGCTCTCTTACTAGGCCTCAAGTTGGTACAATCCCTACAAGCTATAAGAATATCAATCCTAGGGGATTCTGACTTAGTTATCCAACAGGTCAAAGGAAATTTTGTCACCAATGACAAAAGACTCAGGTCCTACAGGACTGCTGCCACTGAGCTACTAAAGTCTTTTACTGAGTTCCAGATTACCAAAGTTCCTAGGACTCAGAACCTTCATGCTCATAGTCTAGCCACGTTTGCAAGTACTTGCAAGCTCCCTTTTGAGCCCCATCACCGTTTCACAACTGAAGTGAAACACAGACCATCAGTCCCAAACAATGTAAAGGACTGGCAGGTGTTTGACAATGACACACAAATCAACAATTTTCTG
>APFE030661340.1:0-25048 GCA_000404065.3 Pinus taeda | reverse complement strand
TCATCATATTCTCCTTTGCCTCTGAGCACACAATTGCTGCAGTTTTACTACAGAAAGATGACCAAGGGAATGAGAAACCCATTGCCTTCTTTAGTAAAGCTCTTAGAGATGCACCCCTCAAATACCAGATCGTGGAAAAGCAAGCATATGCTTTGGTGAAAGCTATTAAGGATTTTAGGATCTATATCTTGTATTCCCATATAATAGCCTATGTGCCAAGCCCAATTGTCAAAGATATACTCACTCAAGAAAACTTGGAGGGTAGAAGAGGAAAATGGATTGCAAACATTCTGGAATTTGACATAGAAATAAAGCCTACAAAACTAATAAAAGGGCAGGGCTTAGCCAAATTAATGTCTGAAACAAACTTCCAAGCCCTAGACATCAACCAACTAGACAGTGAACAGGAGCTGGCGACTCCAAAGATCATTGTAGCCTTTGAGCAATCCCCCTGGTATTCTGATATCTGCTATGTGTTACAAAACCCGTGTGCTCCCCCAGGGCTGTCCAGAACTAAATGTAGATTCTTAAAAATGAAGGCTTTAAAATTCTGTGTCATAGAAGAAAATCTGTTTTGGAAAAACCATGAGGGCATCTTGCTAAATTGTCTGATTGAAAATGAAGCTAACAAAATCATGGAGGAGTTTCATGCAGGAGATTCTGGTGGGAATCTATACTGGAAGTCCACTGTGGAAAAAATACTTAGAGCTGGATACTATTGGCCCACTATTTTCTCTGATGTCAAGAAATTCACCACTACATGTCACAAATGTCAAGTATTTGAAGGAAAGAGACAATTGCTGCCACTACCCCTAAGGCCTATTGCAACAGAGAGACCATTTCAGCAATGGGGCCTGGATTTCATTGGAGAGATCAATCCCTCATCTTCAGGCCAACATAGATGGATTCTGACAGCAACAGACTACTTCACAAAGTGGATCGAAGCAATCCCATGCAGACAAGCAAATGACTCCACCATCATACAGTTTCTTGAGACTAATATCCTTGCTAGATTCGGATGCCCTGATAAAGTAATAACAGACAATGCTGTTGCTTTCAGATCTAAAAAGATGGTCAACTTCTGCCACAAATTCCACATCATTTTGGGCCATTCTACTGCATACTACCCCCAAGGGAATGGCCCGGCAGAATCCTCAAACAAATGCTTGGTAAATATGATCAAGAAGGTGTTGGAGGGGAACAAGAAAAATTGGCATAAGAAGCTTATCAATGCCTTATGGGCAGATAGACTAACAACCAAAAGATCAATTGGGGTCAGCCCATATGAGTTAGTCTATGGATTAGAAGCCAAGTTCCCCTCATCACTAGGGATCCCTGTTATGAAGCTACTCCAAGAAAGTCAAGCTGAGCCTAATGATATACAGAGGAGAGTAAATAAAATTATATGCTTACAGCAAACCAAGGACCAAGTTTACAACAGAGTCCAAATCTTACAAGAAAAACTCAAAAAATCTTTTGATAGAAGGACCAAGGCTGAGGATTTTAACATAGGTGATAAGGTTCTCAAGTGGGATTCAAGGAGAGAGAACAAAGGAAAGCATGGAAAGTTTGATTCCCTCTGGAGAGGACCTTTCCTCATCCAAGCAGTGCAAGGAAATAACACCTACTTTCTTGAAAATCTTGACAAAACTGACTTGGATGAAGGCCCTGTTAATGGCAGGATGCTGAAGCACTATTTTGACTACCTTCCATAGATACAGCATGCCTGCTCTTGTACATAATTCGCCTGCTCTTGTACATAATTTGTTGTATATATATCCTGAATTTGTTGTGTATATTGTTATCCCTGAAACATGTGAATAGGTCCATTTCAAGAAACATTGCAGATACAAGAAGGGGATGAACTGCATCATGGAGTTTCAATAACTCAGTCTGCTTTTTGAGGAATCCAGGATGAGAAACTCCTAAGTTAGAAAAGCAGTAGTCAAAGGGCCAAGGCATACTGACCTGTTGTTCTTGGTCTTTCAAGGAGAAAAACCATCCCCATGTGGAGCCACTGTTGGTTACCTATACCAATAGGTTTCATATTTCATGATTGGCAAAATTCAAGTGCCAAATATGCTCCACTTTGCTGCTACAAAGGATCCATATTTGCAACAAAAAAAAAGACCAGGTGTGTACATACCCTCAGGCCTATTAAAATCTTTATGGATGACTCAACAGTCTAATCTGGGTCATGCCATGTTTTCAATTTGTGTTGTAGAATAGAGAAAGAAATCTGTCCAAACTGTTTAAACTTGGCAGATTAGTAGTCAGGCAGAGAAACTAAGGTTCCCAACTGCTTAATCTGGGGCCTTGGAAGAGATAAGGTTAGTACTACATAGGAAATGAAAGCAAAAAGCCAATGGAAAAGAAAAGGCACACCAAGGGTTTGCAAGTCCAAGTGCACCCTCCAAGAAGGAATAAAAATGTTAGGCTAAATAATTGGGTAGGTAGATAAGGTTGCAGAAATGGTGTTCCCCCAAGATCAACTTTGCTATGCAAAGTACAGGAAAAACAACACAGTGGAGCATGTCTAACTCCCCTCTCTCCCTTTGTTTACCACTCATAACTAACACCCCTGCACCAGGTATGATCATAAGGGAAACTCAAAGTTTTATGGAAGTTCTTAAGGCCATTAGAAGCCACATTTCTTGTGTAAAGTTCTTTTCATTTTGATCTACTCTTTACACTAAGTTGTTTTCAAGAAAACTTGGTTGTATTGGTCTTCATTCACATTTTCCCCCCTCACTAACCTCTAACTCTATTATCTAGCTCCCTATACTTCACTTCCCCTATTATTATAACACCATGGTGTATAAACCCCAAACAATGTATAAATATCCCTACCTTGGCATTATAGCCATAATTTTCACCCCCAGGGCATTGAATTAACATCTGGTTAAGGTCAAGAACCCAAGTCTAACCCCTTGTCTCCATCTGAGCCTATCTACCTAGTCAACTCTCCATTTTTGCCTAAAAACCCCTTGGAGAAACCCTTTTGAGCACCCTTATACCACTAAAAGGCAAAAAATAGGATGAAACCCACTTTCCCCGCCTTACCCTAAGGTCGGGAGCCAATATGCGCATTTTCCATATAAATCCATTAAAATCCGCTTGTCCTAAAGTTTTGACCCTTCATACGCCTTTTGCGAAACATTGCACAAAAAACCTTTGCTTTTGCCTTTTCCTAATGTCGTCGGGCAAATATGATTTTATTAAAGAAAATCTTTAAAAAACTATTGAAAACTATTCATAAACCCAAGGGTCCCGCCGGGCGTATTTTCCGATAAATACTATATTTTAAAACCGCCCGTTGACTATTAGCTTCCGTGCATCTTGTTGACCCGATGACCGTCCGATCGCGGCCCTGCCAGATCTACGGCCAACAAGAATTTCGGAGGGGCCCGACGTCCGACTGTTAATAAATATTGACCTTATCCGCCGTGCAGATTCCTTGCCCGACAGCCGTCGGATCGCGCGCCTGCAGATCAACGGCTCTCATAGATTTCGGAAGGCCCCCGATGTCCGACAGATACCTTCCGATATCTGTCAGGCGATTACGTCATGCGTGGACAGGTGTAGCCGTCGGAGCCCCCTCTGACAGATTCCTTGCCGTGCAGGAGGGGGCCCGATATGGCGACACCTGTCCACCCACGTCCCCACCCCGCTGGCGCCTACGTCAACGCCGTGACCACCCACACTGCCCTCCATTGGTCCACCTGGCTGCCACTTCATCGCCCCCGTGGACCGGTCCCGGGCCGCCACGTCACCTAATGACGTCCTGCTGATGTCATCCGACCCGGACCCACATGCTGACGTCATGCTGACGTCACTCAAAAAGCACGCCAATATGCCAAAAAGACCATATTTTCACAATTTTGCGTGTTTTTTTTACCACTTCTGGAGAAAAGCACCTCTGCTCTTCCTGCATGCATTTTACGACGAAAATCTTACCAGTCAACTTCAGACCATCCACAGACGTGCAAAGCTCACACCCAACTGTTGTTTCGCCCCGAGCAACTGGTTAAAACAGGTATTTGCCCATTAACCTCCTTGCAACCTGTTTTTTCACAGTGAATTGTAAAAAATACCCAAACACGGCAGAAATTCAACAATTCACTACAAAACTAAGCATGTATGTCTCCCCCTCAAAGAATTAACAGTCGAAATCTACTAGCAGAGCCATTTTACACTAAACATTTTAGGGAAAAAACCCTTCTCTGTTCACGCAGTCGTGAACCATTGCTCATAACCTGCCCATAAAATATCAAAAGAAGCCTGCTAATCACGGTGAATAGCCTTCCCAGAGTGCCAAACAGTATTCCAATTGCTGTAAACCTCTTCTGCAACCCTGCATTCCTCTGGAAAACCTCCTTGCTCAGACAACACTTCTTTATCTACCAATAAGCATTCAAGCAAGCATGGATACTCCTCAGGCATCAGTAGCCTTCAATGTTACTCCCCTGAATGCTCCCCAGAGAGAGCTGGAGTGGCAAGATTTGGCAGACCTTGATTACCAAATCTCAGAGGACTGCTCATCCAAATGCACATTCCACATTAATCTGTTAAATGAGCTCAGAGCCAGACATAGAGATGGAACAGATATTCTGGGCATTTGGGAGTCCTCCCTCCCAATTTTCAAGCTACCTCAGGTTAATCAGTTCCCTGACCTGATTCACCTATGTGCTGTCTGCTATGACCCCATGCATAGGGCTGTGCTCAACCCCAAAGGTGAAGTAGTGTTCTATACAACCCCTGAGGCCATCAGGGAAATGCTCCAGTTCAAAACCCAGAAGGAATTGGTTCCTTTGTCCCTGTTGGACCTGATCACCCAAGGAGCTAAGGTACTAACAGAGGCATAGATCATAAAGCTGAATCAATTGTTTATCACAAACTCTGACACAGTGCTGCACCCTCCCATTTTTGATGGGTACCTAAATCAACTGGGTCTGGACCTGGCATACATGATAAGCTCAGTACTGGGGTACAAATCACTAGAGATTATTGAGGAAACTGTATTAGTGATGATGACAATGTTTTCCCCAGGCAAGGCCCCTGTTTGTTATGATTATGCCACATATATCTCAGACAAGATGCATGAGCAATTTCTACACTTGTCTAGAGAAAAGGTGTTCAGATACACCTCATACATCTATCATCTCATTCTCTACTACCAACATGAGAATTTCTCCTTTGAGATCAAGAGAACTGATGCAGCAGGCAACCCTAGGTCAGTGGTATACTAGACCTCAGTCTTCCACATCCTCACATACTCCCCATACACATACTCAGAGTTCATGGACCTATTCATCCATCCAGCTATATCTCTCTTTGTGACTTCACCCCCACCAAGGCTATCTGATGAGATGCAGAGGATTCTGCAGCTATCCAGTGCCTACAGTATAGGGGATTGGTACTTCTACCAACACTACATTGTGATCAGAATATATGGGTGTGATCTGCGCCCATACAAATTCCCCAGGTATGTGCCTATGAGACTATTTGCCTTGGAATATTTCAGGCAATTTGGCAATGCCGATCAGGTGCATTTTGCAGGGAAGGGTAAAAGGGCATAGCTCAAAGTGAGAAATCAACTTGGCCACTTTATCCTAAACAAAAGAGAAGGATGGAAGGAGGCAGACAGGATGCTAGAAGGCCTTGCCCTAAAACTAAGTTTCCTTTGGAAGCCTTATGACCCAAACAACTTTATATCCACGAAAAGGAAGAAAAACAAGCTATCTAGCTATGAGCATGAGAGCATGCTCCACATTCAAAGACATGATAATCAACCAAAGTGGAGGAGAAACACACTAGAAGAGCCTGTGACTCAAGAAGAGCTAGTTGAAAGAGCTAGAAGGCATTTGTTAAAAATGGCTGACTTGGAATGTCCTTCTCAGGTACTTGCTCTCCCAAAGCCTCAAACAGCAGCAGTTGCTTCATCTTCTGCAACACAGCAGGAAGAAGTGAAAATCACAGATCAGAGCAAAGGCAAGGAAAAGATCATGGAGGAACCACAGGGCCAACAGGACCAACAACAGCAGCCCCAGCAGGAACAGCAACAAGCAGACCAACAGGGTCAGGAGAAACAAAAAGGAGAGGCCCAGATGGCTACCCAAGAACAAACAACACCAGTGGCACCTCCGAGGCAAGACTCCAGGGTTGATTCCTCTGTCCTCCAGACCCCTCAAAGGGAGGACATTAGCAGAAAGAGAGAGAGAGGGAGAATCCCCTCACTGAAACAGTAGAGAAGAGGCAAAGACTAAATCCCTTCTCAGAGGAGGAAATGCCAAGCATGGAGGCTTCTGCCAACTCCTTGCAACAGGAGCAAGACAGGGCAGCATTGGGAGAAGTGAGCTGCTCAGGGCAGCAGCAGGGAACAGGTGCAAGCATAAAACAACAATTCAAAGATGCCAAAAGAAGGAGTGAGCCAATAAAGATTTGACTCTACAATCACCTCCTAAACATGGCACCTGCAAACCAACAGAGGCTCATGTCTGCATTTGATGTGCAGGAAGGAAGAATGACAATGAGCCACTTCAGTCCAACAGTGCAGCAACCACAAACAGCTGCAGACTACATCAGGACCAATCTGGAGGTCCTGTCAAAAGACATCCACCCGATGGATCAAATTGAGCTCCACAAACAGACGGGTGAGATGGTCTATGCCACCTTGGCAGATAAAACCCTAGTCAACTACAGGTTGCAGAATAGCCTGAATAATACTGCAGCACAGCTTGAGTTCGAGAAGGCCTCCTCTCAAGCTAAGGACAATAGGATAAAGGCCTTAGAGGAAGTAATAATAGACTTTGGGCATGACCCTAATGATGTTAAGGATATACAACAAGTCCTCAAGCTGAGGGATGCTGATATGGCAGCAATAAAGAAGAAAATGAAAATCCCACCAACTCTCCACCCACAAACGGATGAGGTTGCCCAGCAGAGGCAAGAAAAAGATGCAGCTGCCTTACTGATGACATTATACAAGGAGCTCATCCAAAGACAGGAAAAGCTGCAGGAATCAGAAGCTACATTGGAAGCAGCATTGTAGCAGAAGGAGACAGGGCAGTCCTCTCAGCCACCTCCAGAAACAATAAATATTGAGGAAACCCCTCAAGACACTACCCCTCCAAGCCAACAAATGTAGCAAGAAGCTCCAACCAGCACAACACCAACCACCTCAGCACCAGTAACAGAGCAGGCTGAAAGCCTGGACATGCAGAAGCTGAGGAAAGAAATACAGGTACTGGAGTCCCAGATGTCTGAGCTAAGCCAAGCCTAGGACAGCCTAGCCAAAATAAATGAGAAGTATGACAAATCAAAGCAAAATGTGGCTGAGAGGGAAAGAGAGGTAAAGGCCCTGAAAAAGAGGATTGCAGAGCTGGAAAAAGAGCTCTCACTGGATAAAGTCACATCAGAACTCAAGAAGGTCATCTGGACCACCATTGGCCAATCAATAACAAACCAATGGGAATATATTGAGGCCATATATGAGCAAGTGGCACTCATAGGAAGAGCACGAAAAGAGCTGCACAGGGCAAGGGTATCTCTAGGCAACATGCCTGAGATTGCCCCCAAGATGATAGAAGTGCTAAATTACAGGACAAGCTCCCAGCTAGTAAGAATGGGGATTGGGAACAGAACAGAGACCATTTCCCTAATCAAAAGAGTCCTGACAATGAGGAGCCTGATTCAAACCCTGGAAAGAAGGATCCAGGATATGCAAGCTGATATAAATAAGTTTCAGAACAGGTTCATGGCTTTACAGGACAGAGGGCTCCCCAGCATATTAGATCCTACAGGAAAATTACTCTCCCACGAAAAGCATGTCAAGAGAGTAAGCAGTTTTGCAGCTACACAAATTGAAGAAGCACCCAGTACATCTGCAGAGGCAGGCCCAGTAACAGGGCAAATTCTTTTTGATAGAATAGATAATTTATTCTTTATTAGAAACGAAGTTGCACATTTATTTGATGAACCCCCTCACTTCTATAAATATACAGAGGCTGATGAGACCATAGGGTTGATTTTGAAGCATCAGTTGCCTCCACCAGATACATGGCAAAAATTGATTCAATTACTGTTGAACCAAAGTCAGTAATCGCGGTTCTTTCCTCAAACAAACAGTTTGAATCTCATACACAGCAGGACAAGGACACATCAGCAGGTATGAAAACAGAGGCTGAGCCAACTCAGCACAAGTACACAGGCCACAACAGCAATCTCAGCAGGCACAGGTGGCAGTACCGAGAAAACACAATGAGTTACAGCTGCACATGCCACATCATTCAGCAGTTATGCCAAGCGCTCAACCGACTCCGTGAGCCTCAAAGGTCAAATTTGCTCTGACAAGGAGTTAAGAGCCTTTATAACTCATTAAAGATTGTAATAACTTCTCATCTGCAAGCCTAGTACTAGTAAAGGCAGATATTTTACCCCTCAGATGACTCAATACCTGAGATATCTTGTAATAGACTTCTATATATTTCCCCTCGCATTTGTTAGCAGGGTTTGGACTCCGGATGTAAAAAATCTCTTCAGATCTATTATGTTATTCTTCTATTGTAAATCTTCAGACAACTAATACAAAGATGATGGGATTTCCAAAAGCATTGTGTTTCTGATGTCTGGCTGGTGTATGGCTGAAAGTTGCAGGATTCCTGCGTATTCCATGGCTCAATAAGTTTTCTTGTTACTCTTTGTTTTATATGTGTTCATTATACTTTCATATATCTTTCATGTTTTCCATGTACTCAATATCTAAGTAGCAAGGAAAAATAATAGTCTCAGGACTTAATCATTGGTTACCCTGAGCTCAATCTAAGCTATTTCATATGTTTTCTTCAGTTATGGTAATGAAAGAGTAATTCTTAAGTGCTACTTTTCACACCATATCATCACAGTAATCTATTGGTTTAGGAATTCAAGTAATTGCTCCTAAGTAATAGACCTCTTTCCCCACTACCCAGCTCAATAAGGAATTCTTAAATGCTCCTAGCTAGTTGTTTTCACTTCACCCTCACAATTTTACAGATTGTTTTATGAAATACAAACAGGCCCTGTAATCCCAGCAACACTTAATCCAGTATCTCAAGAAAGCAACTGCTACAGACCCCATTACCCAATGGATTAGTTTCACCTACAGAGAACACTCTAAAAAGATATCAAAATCATCCTCCCAACCAAACATAAAAGACAATCAAACATTCACTTCATAGCTAGCCTAAAAACTCCATTAGAACAGCGACAAATCTTAAAGAGAGAGCCCTCTCTGATTACAGTTTGGCTAGAAGCTGTAATCCAAGACTGGTTAGTGGTTACCCCGGCCGTATTCCCTTAGAGTCAAAGGGAACAACCTGGGTGTTAACATGTTCTCTGAAAAAGGTGAAGCCTAATCGAATCATCATTCAGGTGTTAGATGAGCACCACAAATGAAAATTCATTACGTGATTCGATGGATCTTCACCTGGATTTCCATTGAATTTAGGAATAATGGAGGGAAGTTTATGAGGAATCGCTAGCCACCAAGGGGCATATGCAATTAGATCATTAGTCATCTGGTTGAAATCTCGTAATTCTACAGTTGCTACAAAAGGCAACTGTTGATTCAGGTTAGGTGAAGCATACCGAGGATAGGATGGAATCGCCTGAACAATAGATCTTTGCATACCAGCATAATGTATCTGATGCTGGTATCTTTGATAAGGTTGTTGGACATAACCAGTATAGTGTGGTTGTTGATAACCATTTTGAAAATGTGGTTGTCCATCACCTACAAAGCCTTGTTTCTCAGATCCTCAGTAGGTTTGATATTGACCAAGCCCAAACTCAGGTTAGGTTTTCTAGAATTACGGTTGTTGGTATTTTACGAGCCATGGTTGTTGGACCATTTGTTGTTGCCCAATACTAGAAGATTGAGAAAGATGCGGAGTGATAACACCCGTTTCAGCTTGAGGCATTCCAAGCAAGGGAAGCACTAACCTAAGGTTGCGATTGTGCTGTAGAGATAAGAGGTTGTTGTATTGCAACCTGAGAGACCTGAGGTTGAGAAATAATAGAAAATGCTTGTACTTGTGTCATAGTCACAATAGCAGGTGTAGTGGGAATATTCGACACAGGTTGGATCGGTTGTATTGAATATAAAACCCTTGGTTGTTGTGGCAGTATTGGTACCCAACCACTAGATGTAATTCACATTTGACCCGAATTTTTTTGTAGACTCTCGTATGGTTGTTCCATAGGAGGGAATAATGAGAAGGCATACTACCCTCCATATGGTGGCAGTCGAGTGTTTAAAGGATATATCGGTCTTTGAAGACTAGTCTGCCCAATTTGATACTGGCAGGCAAGATCAATTTGCTAAGTTTAAACATAAGAAATATTAGATGGGACTTCGGATGAATAAATAGGAGCAGACCATGTTGCTGAAGCAACCTCTAAGTGGACTCTCGCTAGTGATTCATAACTAGCTGGAATAGATGGTATACCAGCAAAAATTGTAGGAATGGCAACATGAAGTTCTATTGTAGCCGTATCAAATGACACAATCCTAGATGTTGATGGTTGCTCAGACATGTTTAGTCTATCCAAAATATTTCCTAGCGATTCGACAGGAACTTGCGATGAAGGATGATTAAACTCAGGAGTAGAAGGATACAAATGAATCCCAGTTCCAAAGTGTAAGAGGGTACTGGATGGAGGATCCTCTACTATCTCCTCTATAGCAATCAGACCGGGTGGAAGAGGTAGACTGTCAGGTCTGTAAAATATTTCTAGAGCCGAAGAAGGTATAGCTTCTGTAGTGATAGATACTGGAGGGGTGACACCTTCTAAATTCTGAAACTCAACTTCGAGATGTTTAGGTAAGTGAACTTCAGCCTCTGGACCAACTCTAGATGGAGTTGTTTCAGGTATAGAAGTGTCTACCGTTACACTAGGATCAATTCTAATGTCTTCTTGTAACTGCATAACTTCTTCTTTAAGGATAGATGTACCAGAAATGATCAGTGTAATTGTAGTCTCTGATGATGTTGAAAAAAGAGTTTGAAACAAACTAGATGAATTGGACTCGGTTAAACGAGACCATTTTCCCGGAATGGCTTTGTTTCTAGGGTCAAAGATGGTTGACTCACTAGTCTCCGTGAACGACGTGGTTTTGATTGACTTTCTTCCACGATTGTGGATTACTTGATCAACTCAAAATTAAGGGGAAAATGATGTTATTACGAATTTAATTAATTTTAATAACTCTTTGACAGAAATTTGCTTTTTCAATTTTTAAAGTCGAGAAAAATATAAAGATGACTCTAGTCCCCTTCGATTTTTAATGAGCCTAAAGTGACAAGTGCTTAGATGGACCTTTTCTTTTAAAGAGTTGAAAAGGAACGAAAGTGACTACTCTGGAAAATCTAGACAGAGGGATTACCAAACCAATCGCAAAACTGCAATATACACCTTGGTGATAAATTAAAGAGAAATTACCAAGGACTTATGTATGGTAGTCAATCTTCCCAAATGTTGCGTTCAATGCATTGCGATCAATAGGGCAGTAGACTTTGCCTCCTATGGATAAAGGATATAAGCCTATTGTGGTCTCCCGATATATACTCGACGATACGGGGAGCACAAGTCCATGCTAGCACTTGTCGTATCAAGGAGGAGGAATCACCCAACCTTCGATGAAATCGATAGTTACTATTTTTTACAACGCCGGAACATATCTCTAGCCTAGACCTCTAGATGTGTTGCGTTAAGTTCTAAAGTGTTGTTAAGTTCATTGAAATTTATTTTAGAGTTGATCTTGTTTAAAGTTTTCCTTTCAATGGTTCACCACGTGATGATGATTTTGAAATTCCTAAAATGCAATCTACAATGATAAACAATCATTGTTTATTTGAGCAATGAAAATCCTAGCTACTAGGGAAAGAAGATTACAATTCTTTCAAACAAAGAGCAAAGAGCACACACTACTGCATTTTTCCTAGGTCATTTTTTCACACACAAACTAAATGCAAATGCAAATGCATACATTTGTTTTTCATTCCCCTTACTGTGAGAAATGTCAAAAAGGAAAGCTAATTGTAGCAAATATTTGAAATATTTTACTCAAAGAAACATTTTCAATAATTTCATTTCCAAAATAGAAAGGAAGACTAAACGACACTTTTAAATTTTAAATAAAAATTCTTTCAACACTTTGAATAAAAATAAAATCAAACCAAATACGTGACAAAAAGTTCAATAGACTATCCAGGGAAGGAAGAATACACAACACTTCTCTTTTTGACACAAAATGATAGTTACAACACTTTTTGTACCAAAGCGACAAATCAATTTAAGAAACTTTTTGACAAAGGATTATAAATGATGAACAAATACATAAAAACGTTTACTAATCCTAATCAAGGGAGGCTGATCTTCAGTAAGTAGGCATTGTTCATAAGCAACAAAAACAACTAAACAAAATTGAAAACAAGGACAAAAACCCCCAAATTTGGAAATAGGTTCAGTCAGTCATCACACCTAGGCTTCACAGAAATAGGGATGCATCACACTTTATAGACTCAAGAGGTGTGATACATACTGGGTCATAGTCACAGACAGTGTGATGGGCCAAGGAGCACAACTGAAAGGGTTTTCGCTCAGATGTGCAACTATTTCTAGTGAGTTAAGTTGAGCTATGATGGACAGTAAAGAGAAAAGTACAGAGGCATGTCTTGAGAGGTTACTGAGATACTAAGAGGCCATCTAGAATTATTCTAAGTCAAATGTTTAATTCAGAAACTAAACTAGAGATTGAGTAAAGCAACATTCATCTACTATGGAATTGGAAAGCAAGAGTAGTTTGAAGGCTACCTGGCTAACTTTAGGCTCTGTCTATAGTTTATAAAACAAACAATAACAACAAACAAACATATATTTGGTCCCTAGAAAAGTCTCCATTTTGTTCCTGGGAAAACTAGTGCCTTTTCAAATGACTAGCCTTCTAGGTTTGGCAGCTGCCCTAGAAACAATAGTTGAAAGAAATTCACAGTTTCTTCTATGTATAAAAAATAAGAGAAAGACAAAGGGACCAACCTGGAACTTCCACCTATTCCCTTATTTGATATCTCTCCCCCTTGACAGAGCTTGCAACTCCTCCTCGTACTTATCCCACTTGGAAAGTACTTGTAGAGACATAGCAACAAAGAACTGTCAAAGCTTCTTGATCTATTATATCATAAGCATTACGGAATCAGATGGATAATGAACATATAATAGCATTCACAAATAATAACATTCACGATTGCACAATCATATGGAAGAAAACTTGAAGAACTTTATTAAATAGTGTTGGTTTGTGTTATATTCTTTCCACGTAGTTAATAGGGTGTTTGAAGGGCACCCGTAAACCCACTTTATGGGGTCCAGGGTAGCGCCCCGAAAAATTTTGGTTTTGGACCCTATGTTAGGTTGGGTGGAACCACCTATGGTTTTTTGCATAATTTTCGGACATGTTTTTGGACGCGATGGTTTTCAGTCCATGGTATTTGACACGATGGTTTTCGGTCCATGGTATTGGACACGATGGTTTTTGGTCCATGTTATTGGATGCTTCGACATGTATAAATATGTATTATAACATTGAAAGGAACATAATGAAAAATCAAGATGGCAGTCCGAGTTTTTGGGTCCAGTGGGAAAATCTCTATGTATATGTGTTTTATGTGTTATGCTCTCACATTTTTTATTTTTCTGTGTTTTAGAATTCGTATGCAGGTAATTTCTGTACAGGGTTAAAGCCTACATTTTGTATCATAGCTGTTTTGGCTTCAAGGGGATGCCTTTGTTGCTGAGGGGTTTCGCTCGGGCCTGTGGTAGACCTTGTTCGGTGGGAGATCTGCGAGATCGATTCTGGTGGTGAAAGAAGATGGCAAGCAGTGGAAAGATAGAGATCCAAAAATTTAATGGTCAGATTTTTGAGTTGTGGAAACTCAAGATGGAGGATTGGTTGGTGGATAAAGACTAGTGGATCATTGTAGATCCGGGTACTAAACCAATGGGAGTGTCCGATGAAGAATGGAAGAAGTTGGATCAGAAGGAAAGGAGCTCAATACGATTATGTGTCTCAGATTCAGTATTGCTAAATGTATTAGGGGAAGCTACGGCAAAGGCTTTGTGGGACAAGTTAGGGACTTTGTACCAATCTAAGTCTTTGGTGAATAAATTGTTCCTGCGAAAAATGCTATATAACCTGAGGATGAAAGATGGAGACTCAGTGATAGAGCATTTGAATGCATTTAGTACTGTGGTAAGTTAGTTAGCATCTATTGATATTAAAATTTCAGATGAAGATGAGTGCATCAGTTTGTTGTGTTCTCTACCAGATTTGTAGGATAGTCTGGTTATTGCAATAGGTAGCAATACAAATTCATTGCATTTTGATGAAATAGTCTCATCCTTGCTAATTGAGGAGATGAGACGGGGAAATATGGATAGCCAAAATGGTGATGCCTTGTCTGTACGAGGGTGGAACCAGAATAGAAACAAAAATAAGTCATCGAGTGGGAGATCTAATTCTAAAGGGAAATCTAAATCTCCAGGAAAACCTGTAAAGGTGGTGTGCTGGAAATGTGGACAGGAAGGGCACTACAAAAGGGACTGTAAATCTAAAGCTCCTGACAAAGGAAAGGGATCTGATGAGGCTCCTTCTATAGTGAAAACCACCTCAGATAAAGGTGGGGATGTGTACTTGGCTTCTTCAAGTACACATGTAGATCATGAGGCATGGTTGATTGACTCAGGTGCATCCTTTCACTTCACTTCCCATAGAGAGTGGTTCAGCGAGTATGAGAAATATGATGGTGGTGATATCTTCTTAGGGGATGACAAGAAGGCTAGAATCATTGGTCACGGAAAAGTAAAGTTGACGTTGTAAGGTGGAAGGGTTAGAACACTTCCAGGCGTTCTACATATTCCTGCATTGGCTAGAAATCTGATTTCTGTAAGAAAGCTGGATGATGCAGGTGAAAAAACAGTGTTCGAGGAGGATACCTGCAGGATGGTTTAGGAAGCACTGGTATTGATGCGGGGAGTTCGAACTGGAACTCTGTACAAGCTGCAAGGTAGCACTATTGTTAATGGGTGCAACAGTTATGTGGTTCCTGAAAGTGAAGCACAAAATCTAGTGGTCTCTAGAGAGAAGACCATGTTGTGGCATCAAAGGCTTGGACATATTGGAGAGAAAGGCCTTCGAATAATTCATGGTAAAGGTATGGTAGAAGGTATGAGTAATAGCTCTTTGGATTTTTATTTTTGTGAAAATTGTGTATATGGGAAGAAAAATCGGGTGAGTTTCCCCTCTAGTAGTAAGAGGGCGAAACATATATTAGAATTTGTGCACAGTGATGTGTTTGGACCAGTGAAGGTTCCATCATTGGGTAAGTTTCTGTACTATGTATCATTTATAGATGACTTCTCAAGGAATATATGGATATATTTCCTGAAGAAGATATCTGAAGCCTTTGACAGGTTTAAAGAATTTAAGGCTCTTGTGGAAAATTAGACAAAGAAGAAGATAAAAATGTTGAGGACAGATAATGGTGTAGAGTTTTGCAGCAAGGAATTTGAAGAATTCTGTAAGTGTGGTATAGCACGACAAAAGACTACTCCATATACACCTAAGAAAAATGGAGTTGCAGAAAGAATGAATAATACATTGATGGAAAGTGCAAGAAGCATGCTCAGTGGTGCCGGGTTAGGACAAGAATTCTGGGCAGAGGTGGTGAATATTGCAAGTTACCTGGTCAACAGGTCACCTTCATCAGCATTGGAGTATAAGACTCCACAAGAGGTATGGACTAGTTAGAAACCCTCTCTTTCACTTCTGAGGGTATTTGGATGTGATGCATATGTACATATTCTAAAGGAGAAATGAACCAGGTTGGATAGTAAATCTGAAAAGTGCATCTTTATTCGGTGTAAGGATGGTTTAAAGGGTTATAAGCTTTGGAACCCAATAGCAAGGAAGGTTTTGTATAGCTGAGATGTGGTGTTCAGAGAGGTGAAATATGTTATTAAACATGAAGTCCAATGAAAGGAACCTGACAAGATAGAGTTTGAGCTAAAGGAGGAAGAATCAGACTCTACAGTAGAAGAGGAATTAGAAGATGAAGAGATGCAAACTCACGTTGTGAGAAGATCAGTTCGAGAAAGAAGGTAGCCTGAAAGGTATAGTCCATCTACTTCCTATTCAAATTTAGCTTTATCTATTACTGATGATGATCCCAGAACTGTGAAGGAAGCAATAGATTTAGAGGATGGAAAACTCTAGAAAGAGGCCATGGTTGATGAAATGGCATTTTTGCACAAAAATGAGGCTTGCGATCTGGTGGAGTTGCCAGCTGGAAGGAAACCCATTGGCAGCAAATGGGTGTTCAAAAAGAAGACAAATGCAGAAGGAAAAGTGGAGAAATACAAAGCTCAGTTGGTAGCAAAAGGTTATTCCCAAGTGTCGGGAATTGATTTTGGTGATATTTTTTCTCCTGTTGCCAATGTAACTTCTATTAGATTACTTTTATCTGTTGTTTCTGCTTTTGATTTTGAGGTAGAACAGATGGATGTGAAGACAACATTTCTTCATGGGGATCTAGAAGAGGAAGTCTACATGAAGCAACCTGAAGGCTTTGCAGTGAAGGGTAAGAAAGAACTGGTATGCAAGTTAAAGAAGTCTCTGTATGGGTTAAAACAGTCACCAATGATGTGGTATCAGAAATTTGATACCTTTATACAGGGACTTGGCTTCACAAGAAGCAAAGCAGATCACTATGTGTATTCTAAATTAATTGGTGACCATGTTATTTATCTGGTCTTGTATGTGGATGATATGTTTCTAGTTTGAAATGACAAAGAAATTATCCAGGATTTGAAGACCCAATTGTCCTCCAAATTCAACATGAAAGATCTTGGTGTGCAAACTATATTTTGGGCATGGAAATTAAAAAGAGTCAGGCAAAGAGAGCTCTGTTAGCCAGAGGAGTTGTCGAGACAATACTACAAAGGTTAATATGCAGGATAGTAAACCGGTGAAGGTTTATTTCCTATTCAGTAGGTGTGAGGATTGATAGATTGTTGGATTTCATGGCTTTGTTTGGGCAAATTGGGTTGGCGATCTAGATCAGAGAAGATCTACAAGTGGGTATATTTTAACCTATTTGGAGGTGCAGTCAGTTGGATGAGTAAGAAATAATCTGTAGTGGCACTATCAACTACAGAGGCAGAATACATGGCAGCCACTCATGCAAGCAAGGAAGAAGTTTGGTTTCATAGATTGTGATCAAGTATGGGGTTAGTACAGGAAGCTATAAGGATAGACTGTGACATCCAAAGTGAAATTTTCTTCACAAAGAACCCTGCATATCATTCAAAGACAAAGCACATTGATGTTTAGTATCACTTTGTGAGGGATATGATAGAAGACAAAAAGGTGTTGCTGGTAAATATGGACACTTTGAAGAATACTATGGATGCATTGAGAAAATTTGTGAGCTCTGAGAAGTTCTCTTGGTGTAGAGTGACAATGGGCATTTCAGGGTTGGGAAAATGACTAAGCTCTCTTGTGGCCCCCTGTGGAAAGAAAACAACAAGTGCGAGAATGTTGGGTTGTGTTATATTTTTTCCACATAGTTAATAGTGGGTTTGAAGGGCACCCGTAATCCCACTTTATGGGGTCCCAGGCAGTGCCCCGGAAAATTTTGGTTTTGGACCCTATGTTAGGTTGGGGGAACCCACCTATGGTTTTGCACATGATTTTCGCACATGTTTTTGGACGCGATGGTTTTCGGTCCATGGTATTGGACGCGATGGTTTTCGGTCCATGGTATTGGATGCTTCATCATGTATAAATATGTATCATAACATTGAAAGGAACATAATGAAAAATCAAGCTGGTAGTCCCGGTTTTGGGGCCTAGTGGGAAAACCTCTGTGTATATGTGTTTTATGTGTTATTCTCTCGCATTGTTTATTTTTCTATCTTTTAGAAGTCGTGTGCAGGTCATTTCTGTACGGGGTTAAAACCTACATTTGGTATTAGAGCTATTTTGGCTTCAAGGGGATGCCTTTGTTTCTAAGGGGTTTTGCTCAGGACAGTGGTAGACCCTATTCAGTGGGAGATATGCAAGATCGATTATGGTGGTGAAAGATGATGGCAAGTAGTGGAAAGATAGAGATCAAGAAATTTAATGGTCAGAGTTTTGAGTTGTGGAACCTCAAGATGGAGGATCTATTGGTGGATAAAGACCAATGGATCATGGTAGATCCGAGTACTAAACCAATAGGAGTGCCCGATGAAGAATGGAAGAAGTTGGATTGGAAGGCAAAGAGCATAATGAACATATAATAGCATTCACAAACAAGAACATTCACGATTACACAATCATATGGAAGAAAACTTGAAGAAATTTATTAAATAGAAGGGACAATTACAACCTAGTTATCTGATCCAGCATTGTCCTCCCAGCATCAATCCCTCTTAACCTCATGAAATAGCAAGATCACACCAACAATATAATTCTATTTCCTCAAATACAAACTATCAACACTTCCTTGCAATTCACAAAATTCCAGCCTCCAAATCTCTTAGATGAGGGATCCATTTATAGATGTGTGCAAGGGTGCGATTCATCTATAGGGTTTTGATTAGGGTTATTCCACATGTTACATTTGGTTCCACTTGGAGATTTCTTGGATCTCTTACTCATCCCTCGGCGAATTCAGAGAAGCAAGTGTCATAGGAGAAGTTTATTTTAGATTCCATGAGCATCAACTTAGAAAGTTGTTTGTACATCCTCGCCCATTGCACCCTACAGAAGGCCTAATCAATACTCATTGCACATGAGTAGTGTACCACTTAGTATGCATCGCACCTGGCTAATGTAGCAGTCAGTATGGTTCAGTTTGGGCCATTTCTGGATGGTTATTTAGGTGGAACTTTTGGGGAATGATGTAATTAGATCACCATGTTCTTTTATGGTATGAACCAAATATTCTAGGGGTTGAAGAGCCCTTGATTATCAACATATATGATTGGGGTTGAAGTGCCCAAATATTTCTATAACACTCCTCCAAAGATATGTACTAGCTTCGTGTAGTGGGGAAGCCAAAGCATGTTACAATATTGTCCAAGCCTTCTTAAAGATAGTCTTAGTAGAAGCTTAGTTGATCAAAAGCCCATACAATGAGTTATGAGGGACTATTTATAGCAAAGGGTGGGGTGACCCTTGATGTTCATCTTGGTTACAGTTCAACTACCCTCATGATTCTTCACCTACACTATGACTGTTACATCCAACTGTTGACACTCGAATTACACTTGACATGACTCAACATTACAATGCACATGTACTCATGTCAGATAACATGGCTTGAGCAAGCCTTGCAAAGAATCACTGACACTCGGTTTGTTGTGGTGAGACCAAATCTTTGACATGCTTGTGATAGTGAAGCTAGTGAGTTGATGCCAAGCTTGGTCATCAGTGATGGTTTGCATGCACCTCATGGTGACATATTGTTGAAGCAAACTCTTGCCTCCAATGCACCGATGCGTTGGTTCGCCCCATTCATCCAAATCATCTTCTAACATGCACATGCTCTTCTTAGGTATGGTTGACCCAGAAACACACTGATTCTTAGTGTCCGTGCTAATATTCAAGTGTGTGTTGGTGGTCATGCACATTAACTTTCCAAAGTGCATGTTCAGCCCTGGTAGGACTTGTTTCTAGTCTTCTCTTTGGTGAGTGTCTTGAATGGGTTGGATTGCATGTGTGCACTCAACGACATGCATGCTGCTGGATTGTTTGCATGCGATCAACAACAATGATCACCATGTTTGCTCTGTGTCAGATATTGGGATGGATATTTAACTTATACTAGCATAGTTTCATCTGTGAGTGCATGTTGCACCCACTATTTCTCCTATTCCTACTACAACGCGTTGGACTATCCATGCAACTTCATGTTCTTCATGAGTTGTTTCTTCAACACATGGAATTCCTTCGTTGTTCCATCCTCTGCCTTCGTGTTATTTTCCTGTCGCGCCATCATTTCATAGGCTATGTCTCCAAAGTTTCTTTCATTATAAGTGGATCTACTTGATCTAACAACTTGGCTCCACCTCTATGTTGTCAACAACCTTCCTCTTGCATTCACTATGTTTGCTGCATTGTGTATGCTACCTTCAGCTATTTTTCATGATGTTGCTACTTGATTTTCTTTTCCATGACCAACTTGATGTCTTCATGAGTAGGCAATCTCACAGAGACTTGGTTGACTAAATCCCTAAGCATGCTCTGAACCGTGTCTTTGTCTTTATTCTTTTGGAAGCCATTTTACTTGTATTGCTGAGAGGAAAATGAGCACCTGCGATACCTAGAGAAAAGGAAACATTAATAGCAAGCAATTTGTCAGTTAAAAACCAAAATGAACATGAGAACTGACTGGCAAAATTCCAAGGTGAATGATCACGAACATTCACGATTTCGACCAGGAGGTCAGGACACTGCCTTCCAAGAATACAGAAGGCATAGTCGGGCTGCTGAGAGACTTAATCACTACCGAAACTGTGCAATACATAGTCCAATTGGGCAATTGGATACTAGGATTACACAATGAGGAATCCGAACTAGGAAGGACTACTAGCCCAGGGGTAGATTTGCGCATGTTTTTGGGCCAAGTAGCCACTGACCTCCAGAAATACGTAATTAAGTCTAGGAGGCCAGTGTTGGTCGAGAATGTGCAAATATGTAGAGGAGGGTGAGCCTTCCTTCTCCAGATTAAAGAACACAACCTTGGTGAAGATAAAGACTGGGCCAAGGTTGGCTCAACTTGTTAACGGGAAAGTGAAAGCAAGTAAGTCGATGAAATCCATGGTAACACTAAGTGATAACATAAGTGATAAAAAGTGCATGTAAAATATGAATGGAAGATTGAGAAAATAGATCAACATGTATATGGGTGAGGTCGTTCGTCGTGATGAGCCCCAGAAATGAGTAATTATATGGGCTCATTCAGCCTCCTAATTTGACTTAATCCACCATTCTCATTAGTTTATTGTATGTTTTTCATTATATTTATGCTAATAGAGTGAATTGGGTTATTCATTATGCCAAAAAGTCTAATGTGTGCTTTATGTAGATTTTTGGTCAATTTTGAGACAAAATCAAAGGTTTAAATGAGCACCTGGAAACCAAATTCGTGGAAGAACAAGGGGGAGGATTTGTAGGAAGGTGTCCCCTTCATTTATGAACCCTTACCACAAATTCTCCATCAAAAACTCGAACCACAAGGGGCAGCCAGGCAGGTCAAGTAGGATTGTTGTTAATTGCAAGTTTTGGCAGGTGTGTCCCTAAAGTTTAGCATGACTGTTGGGGTCCTCAATTTGTATAAATTAGGAGGCTTAGGGACTCATTTGGGGTTAGTCACTTTGTAGCTATTTAGTCATTTTTTAGGTAGGAGTTAGTCAGATGTTACTTAGATTTTAGTCAGTAGGTTAGCTCTGCATTTCAACACATTTTTTAGATTTTTCTTATAGACAGTTTTGGGATGTAACTATTATTTTTTTGATCAATAAAGATGAATCCAGCTTTGCACCAACTCTAATCTTTCTTAGGAGGTTGTAGCTCTTGGGGTTGGGCCCAACCCAAGTGCCCAGTACCTCCTTTGTGTACTTTTATGTGCCTTTGCTACATTCATAGAATAAATTATGTTATTTATGTTAAGATCTTGCTTTGCTACTTAGGTTGTTCCTGATAGTTAAAGTATCTTTTCATGCTTCAGGTTGATTTGACAGTTTGGTAAAGGAAAAGATCTTCAAAAAAGGCCATCAAGCAACCCTTGATCTCACCTCTCCCTCCTTGGGACCATGAGCTGAGACCAAGGTGTCCTTGCTGCCATAAAAACTGTCAGGCCAGGAGTAACTCCAGAAAACTGATTCGTTTATTGATTTAGCCAACTATCTATTATATACATGAATGTGATTGTTCAGTTCATCTTATCGATGACTGTTCACATTCAATTCCCCCAATCACTGAGGATTAGGTGTCAACATTCCCCCCCTTAATCTGAAGGGATGTTGGTGAGTCCAAGCATCGTTCTGAATCTTTCAAGCTTTTCTCTTCCAAACGCTTTGGTGCAGATGTCTGCAATTTGCTCATTTGTGGAACAATGGCGGAGATGGATTGTTTTGTCCTCAACATGATGTCGGATCAAATGATATTTGGTATTGATGTGATTTGTACGATCATGGAACTTTGGGTTCTTGGCCAACTTTATTGCAGAGGTATTGTCAATCATGAGTGGAGTTGATTGTACTTGTTTTACCTGCAAATCTTCAAGAATTTTTCTGAGCCACACAATTTCTTTCGTTGCTTCAGCTGCTGCCACGTATTCTGCTTCTGTTGTGGAATCTGCTGGAACTGATTGTTTGCGTGATCTCCAAGAGAAATCTCTTGATCCAAGACTCATAACATATCCTGAAGTAGATACTCCAGTTTCTTTGTCTCCATCGAAGTCTGAATCAGAGTATCCAATCAAGCTGAAGTCGTCTACCTGTGTATACTTGATTCAGAGGTCTTGAGTTCCCTTCAAGTACCTTAGAACTCTTTTTGCAGCAGACCAATGTCCCTCACAAGGCTTTTGCATAAACCTGGAGAGGATTCCAACAGCAAATGAAATGTCTGTCTGGTAGTAGTGAGGTAGATGAGACTTCCTACAAGCTGTCTGTACTTTGTTGCATCCTCAAATTCCTTTCCTTCAATAGATGTGAGCTTTAAGTTTTGTTCCATTGGAGTAGAAATAGGATTGCACTCTGTCATGCCAAATCTATTTAACAAATCTCCAATGTATTTCTTTTGAGAAAGAAATATGGATTTTGGATGTTGGGTTACTTCAATGCCAAGATAGTAATGAACATAGCCCAAATCAGTCATTTCAAAACTTTTTCCTAATTCTTTCTTTATGGATGCAATATAACTTTCATTGTTCCCTGTCATTAAAAGATCATCTACATATACCACAAGATATACAACTGTTTTCCAACTTTCTTGACAAATAAAGTTGCATCATCAAGATCAAAATGATTGAAGTTGAGTTTCAGAAGATGCTCAGTTAGCTTTTCATACCAGGCTCGTGGTGCTTGTTTGAGGCCATACAAGGACTTCACAAGTTTGCATACTTTATGTTCATGTCCTTTCACAGCAAATCCTTCAGGCTGGACATAAAAACAATTTCTTTTAGATCTCCATTCAAGAAGGCAGTTTTTACATCCATTTGATGGACTTTCCAACCGTTCTGAGCTGCCAATGCAAAGAGTATCCGGATGGTGGCCCATTTTGCTGTGGGAGAAAAAATTTCCTCATAATCGACCCCTTCCTTCTGTGCAAAACCCTTTTGCCACAAGCCTATCTTTGTGCTTGTCAAGTGAGCCATCAACTTTGTACTTGTTCTTGTAGGACCACTTGCAGCCAATTGGTTTGGTTCCAAATGGAGGATAAACCAGCTTCCAAGTGTCGTTCTTTATGAGGGCATCATACTCCTTTTGCATCGATTCTTTCCATTCATCATGAGAAGCAGCTTCTTTAAAGGAAGTTGGTTCAAAATCTGTAGATAAGTTCAATTCACAATCATAAGAAACATCCATATCAACAGGTGAATTAGAGTCATCTACATCACCTCCATTTTGTTGGTTTGAATTTCTGGTTCCTGTTTTCCAATTTCATCAGGATGAACACTTTCAAGTGTCTTTGTCAACCACTTTGGGGGACCTTTCTGAGATGGTCCAGGCTGCTCTGTTGAATGAGTTGGGACTGAATCAAGATTGAGTCTCCCAATTCTATCAATTACATCACTTAAAGCATCATCCGTTGTTGGAGTTTCAGACGGGGGAGAATCTTCTTCAGAAGAAGATTCCACATGTTGATCTAGTATAGGAATCCCCCCTTCAAGATTTGGAATCTGATTTTCAAATTCTTGAAATGATTTCATTTTTGCGAATCTATCCAAGCGATCAAGTTGCCGCTCAACAACATTGTCAGATTTGGATGATTCAAGAAAAATTACATCTCTAGAAATAACAAACTTTTTATTTTCTTCATCATAGAGGCGGTATGCTTTGGAGGTATTTGAATACCCCAAGAAAATACACTTACGACTTCTAGCACCAAGTTTGTTTCTATGTACCTTTGGTATCAAAGCATAACAGGTGGGACCAAAAATCCTGAGATGTTTTACAGAGGGAACATGTCCATACCACAATTCATAAGGAGTCTTGTTTCTTATAGCACTAGATGGACATCTATTCTTTATATATGCAGCACAAAGAACAGCATCAGCCCAAAACATTATCTTTACATTTTTGAAAAAAAGCATGGTTCGTACCATATTCAAGATTGTTCTATTCATTCTTTCAGCTACACCATTCTGTTGGGGATTATTATAAGGCACAGTTGTTTGATGTTTGATCCGATGTTGGCGAAGATAGTTTTAAAATTCATTTGATGTATATTCTTTTCCATTATCAGTGCGAATAGACCCAATATGAGATTGTGCATCATTTTCAATCCATTTATGAAAATTCTTGAATGTTTGAAAAGCATCAGATTTGTTCTTCAATAAATAACACACATTCTGGTGTAGTCATCAATAAATGTCATGATATATTTATTTCCATTTGCAGAAGGAACATGCATTGGACCACAAAAATCTGAATGAATAAGTTCAAGCTTCCTATGTGCTCTTGAATGTGAGTCATGAAATGACTGTTTGCTATGCTTTCCTAGAATGCAAGCATCACATTGCTTAAGTTTTCTAGGAATTGGTAGGCAAACCAGCGACACCATTTTTCTTCAATAAGCGGAGACTGTCATAGTTTAAATGTCCAAATCTAGCATGCCATTATAAACTTGATGGAAGTGTACCTTCTTCATGATGAGAAATATATGAGAAATGTTGTGCATGAGCAGATGTTCCTTGCAGTTTGAAAAGCCTTTCTTCTTCTATTCCCTCATGACAAGTGA